>CM042415.1:720322-732822 GCA_023634145.1 Thymallus thymallus
GCAGGCCAGTCAAGTTCCGATCTTGACAAACAATTTCTGTATGGACCTCACTTTGTGCACAGGGGCATTGTCATGCTGAAACAGGAAACGGCACTCCCCAAACTGTTGCTACAAAGTTAGAAGAACACAATCGTTCTAAATGTAATTGTATGCTGTAGCATTAAGGGTTCCCTTCACTGGACCTAAGGGGCCCGAACCATGAAAAACAGCCCCAGACCATTATTCCTCCTCCACCAAACTTTACAGTTGGCACTATGCATTGGGGCAGGTAGCGTTCTCCTGGCATCCGCCAAACCTGAACCCGTCGGACTGCCAGATGGTGAAGCGTGATTCATCACTCCAGAGAACATGTTTCCACTGCTCCAGAGTCCAATGGAGGCGAGCTTTACACCACTCCAGCCGACGTTAGGCATTGCGCATGGAGATCTTAGGCTTGTGTGCGGCTGCTTGGCCATGGAAACCCATTGCATTCTCCTGTAGAATTCTCTGATACAGAGCAGAATTCATGGTTCCTTCTATGAAGGCAAGGCGTCCAGGTCCTGAGGCAGAAAAACATCTTCAAACCATCACACTACCACCACCACGTTTGACCGTTGGTATGAGGTTGTTACTGTTGAATGCAGTGCTTGGTTTTTGTCAAAATGAGAATAGGGACAAATAGTTTCCACTGCACATGTAATATGGATTCAGAATGCATTACGTGTACATGCTGTAATAGGTGCTGTATGCAGACCATATAGTGAAGCACACCTCACAGCACAGTCTATTCTGTTTTCCATGATGCTGGGGGGAGACAGTGGGCTTGTTTTCCATGATGCTGGGGAGAGACAGTGGGCTTGTTTTCCATGATGCTGGGGGGAGACAGTGGGCTTGTTTTCCAGGATGCTGAGGGGAGACAGTGGGCTTGTGTGACAGATTAAGCAACAGTGAGTACAGGTACTAATCTACACTGTTCTAGACTGTTCTATGCTGCCACTACTGAGCCCTCCATTTTAACTCCAATGCATGGCCTCATCTCGTTATTCGGTCTGAAAACAAGAACAGCTGGTTTAGGCTTTTAGTGAGCAATCTGGCAAAAAGAGGGAAACACACACACACACACACACACACACACACACACACACACACAGAAGTACACACTAGTCTTGTTCATTGCAGTCAATGGGAAGGAAAGCTTGGTGTAACAGTGCACAGGACATTCAATAGACTGTATCTCTATCATTGAACAATCAGTGTGACAACAACAGTCAGAGTCCCTGTCAATAAGTAAGGAATAAACCAAGAAAGATTCACACACCTTTCTCCTCTCAAAAGCTGACCGTACACACAGAAGGGCTACTCTGATCATCCCACAGTACTGGGCCCCTATGCTTATTGGCCCCTATAAGAACAGATAAAGAGTGGAGACTGGACTGTGGCCGTGTCTCCACCCCCCACTGCCCACTCACCTTGCAGAGCCCACAGCGCCAGCGGAACCAGCAGCCGAACTGCAGACATCCTGTTGGAGGGAAGGGAGACGGCTCTCACCGACGCCAACCCACAAGCACACTCACACACACACCTCAAACACCACAGACAAGGAAAGACCAAGCAAGACTGTAGGTCTCAGGCTATTAGCAGCTACTCCATGGAAATGTGCTCCCACAGCAAAAAGCTTTGGGTCTTCAAAAGGTCTTCACTCTCTCATTCCAGTGAGGATGAGTAAAAACGACCCAAGAGAAAAGTGTCAGAACACAACTGGAGTGTCCCAACCAGTCTGGGAGTAGGAGCTCTGAGGCGCAGTGCACAGTCTGGCAGAGTCTCTTTCTCGTCCTCCTCTTCAGCTGCTGCTCGGCCTAGGGGGCGTTCCTCTGTGGGGGAGGGGGCCGAGCGGCCAGGTGAGGGGGAGGTCAGCTCTAGGCTGCGTCCTTGTCAATGCCCCTTTAGCGTCAGGAATATGCAACCTCCTCCTTACCTCACCAGCCTCCGTTCTAAATCAGACTCGTGCCTGTCCAGCTGATAGTCTATAGAGCCCACAGTCTCTACACGACCGTATTCAGTTACCAGTGATGAAGACATAATGCCCTGCCCCTCAGGTTTAAGAAACCCTGGTTGTTCGTTAAATGCTTTTGTTGAACTTTTTATAATCTGGACAGGTTGGTTGGCAATGTGACTGGGTGTGCACAGAAAAAAGCAACAGTGTGGTAAATTGACTAGCAGCTGATATGATCAATGATTCTTTGTGATTAAATTTTTCGGGAAGACTTTGCGTTTATGCTCAGAAAGTAGATTATAACATTAGTGTGTCTGATGAAATTTGTGCATATCATGGAAGACAGAAAATTGTGTAATGAGTTTGAGTGCTGTAATGCCCTATTCAACATAAGAAGATTGTATATTTGCAAAAATAAAGATGCAGGTCCATCAACAAATCATTCCACAACACTTAAGATAATTGATGTCATTTAGCAGATGCCTATCTAGAGGACTTACAGTAGACCTACTTAGTGCATACATTTTTGTTCTTGTTCATACCAATAAACCGGTGCATGGTAACACTAGTCCCTACAGGTCAGGATAACAGGTCATTCCATACACAACAATTAAGGAGTGATTATGGCCAAGGAGCATGTAGAAATAACTTTACAGTAGGCCTATTGACCTATCTAACTTTTTACCATTGGTTATTATAGGAGTGGTTATATAGATACCCTGCTAAACTACATGTCGATATATTATTGGATATGACTATACAGACCCACAGAATTTATTAATCAAAATGCCTAATAAAAAACCGAATGACATTCTTGATTTTCTCCGATTCTGTCCATTTCAGATATGACTGCGTTTATGAGCAATAACAGTCCTTATACGCTACCCTCTTATTGCTTTTTTAAAATGTTCCCATGTGTTGCTCTTAAGATGATATTCTCCATTCCGTCTACTCCAAGGTTTTCGGTCGACCGTTGCCTCCCAGGCAATTCCGTGCGTTTGAAAGAAACCTGCCGCGGCGCTGAAAGCGTGGCACAGAATTGTAGCAATAAAATCCGAAAATTCCCATTCTATGCACTTTCAAATAATATCCACAGTAGGCCTACGATCAGGCTATTTTTTAACATAATTTGCTATTGAATAGGTGACCAGAGCGCCGAGGGGAAAAACGGATGAGCCTGCGAAATGACATGGTCTTCGGAAGGCTGCAGCCTATCTAGGCTATATCACTCTTTGGGACCGGGAGTGCTAAGAGAGGCTGGGGGAGGGAGGTGGAGGTGGAGGGGAGGAGTAGTGTATTGCAGCAGTGGGATGGAGAGGGAGGATAGGAGAGGTATGTGGATGTTGTTGTTATGGCAACGATGATTTCATGTGCTGTTTTCATCCCATGCAAAACCAACGTGTGTTTCTTGAACATACTGTATAGTAAGTGTAAAATGGGCAAGTCAGAGCCTATAGGCCTATGAAACAGCGCCGTAGCATAACACTGAGGCGGCGTTGGCACGCACTATACTCACTGTACTCACTATACTCACTGTACTCACTATACTCACTATACTCACTGTACTCACTGTACTCACTATACTCACTATACTCACTGTACTCTTGATGGTTGCTATAGAGGCCCTCCTGCCAGTTCTAAACTTTGCAAGGCATGTCACTTCGCCCATCTCTTCGCATAGCCCACCTATAAACATGCACTGTTTTCTTAACCACAACTGAATGCTTCCATAAATCATTACTGTGTGAATAAATATCACTGAAAGACGAAAATATTGGAATAAAGTAGGCTAATGCAATTGAAGGCATGTATCAATTTGTTGCTTACTGAAACTTCCAGTCATCCAACCATTGTAATAAATGTGAAACAAAAGCCTGTAGTCAACTAGGCCTGTAGTCAACTAGGCCTGTAGTCAACTAGACCTGTAGTCAACTAGGCCTGTAGTCAACTAGGCCTGTAGTCAACTAGACCTGTAGTCAACTAGGCCTGTAGTCAACTAGGCCTGTAGTCAACTAGACCTGTAGTCAACTAGACCTGTAGTCAACTAGGCCTGTAGTCAACTAGACCTGTAGTCAACTAGGCCTGTAGTCAACTAGACCTGTAGTCAACTAGGCCTGTAGTCAACTAGACCTGTAGTCAACTAGGCCTGTAGTCAACTAGACCTGTAGTCAACTAGACCTGTAGTCAACTAGGCCTGTAGTCAACTAGGCCTGTAGTCAACTAGGCATGTAGTCAACTAGGCCTGTAGTCAACTATACCTGTAGTCAACTAGGCCTGTAGTCAACTAGATCTGTAGTCAAATAGGCCTGTAGTCAACTAGGCCTTTAGTCAACTAGGCCTGTAGTCAACTAGGCATGTAGACAAGTAGGCCTGTAGTCAACTAGGCATGTAGTCAACTAGGCCTGTAGTCAACTAGACCTGTAGTCAACTAGGCCTGTAGTCAACTAGGCCTGTAGTCAACTAGACCTGTAGTCAACTAGGCCTGTAGTCAACTAGGCCTGTAGTCAACTAGGCATGTAGTCAACTAGGCCTGTAGTCAACTAGGCCTGTAGTCAACTAGGCCTGTAGTCAACTAGACCTGTAGTCAACTAGACCTGTAGTCAACTAGGCCTGTAGTCAACTAGGCCTGTAGTCAACTAGACCTGTAGTCAACTAGACCTGTAGTCAACTAGGCCTGTAGTCAACTAGGTCTGTAGTCAACTAGACCTGTAGTCAACTAGGCCTGTAGTCAACTAGACCTGTAGTCAACTAGGCCTGTAGTCAACTAGACCTGTAGTCAACTAGGCCTGTAGTCAACTAGACCTGTAGTCAACTAGACCTGTAGTCAACTAGGCCTGTAGTCAACTAGGCCTGTAGTCAACTAGGCATGTAGTCAACTAGGCCTGTAGTCAACTATACCTGTAGTCAACTAGGCCTGTAGTCAACTAGATCTGTAGTCAAATAGGCCTGTAGTCAACTAGGCCTTTAGTCAACTAGGCCTGTAGTCAACTAGGCATGTAGACAAGTAGGCCTGTAGTCAACTAGGCATGTAGTCAACTAGGCCTGTAGTCAACTAGACCTGTAGTCAACTAGGCCTGTAGTCAACTAGGCCTGTAGTCAACTAGACCTGTAGTCAACTAGGCCTGTAGTCAACTAGGCCTGGAGTCAACTAGGCATGTAGTCAACTAGACCTGTAGTCAACTAGGCCTGTAGTCAACTAGGCCTGTAGTCAACTAGGCATGTAGTCAACTAGGCATGTAGTCAACTAGGCCTGTAGTCAACTAGGCCTGTAGTCAACTAGATCTGTAGTCAAATAGGCCTGTAGTCAACTAGGCCTGTAGTCAACTAGGCCTGTAGTCAACTAGGCATGTAGTCAACTAGGCCTGTAGTCAACTAGGCCTGTAGTCAACTAGGCATGTAGTCAACTAGGCCTGTAGTCAACTAGACCTGTAGTCAACTAGACCTGTAGTCAACTAGGCCTGTAGTCAACTTGGCCTGTAGTCAACTAGACCTGTAGTCAACTAGGCCTGTAGTCAACTAGACCTGTAGTCAACTAGGCCTGTAGTCAACTAGGCATGTAGTCAACTAGGCCTGTAGTCAACTAGGCCTGTAGTCAACTAGACCTGTAGTCAACTAGACCTGTAGTCAACTAGGCATGTAGTCAACTAGGCCTGCAGTCAACTAGGCATGCAGTCAACTAGGCCTGTAGTCAACTAGGCCTGTAGTCAACTAGGCATGTAGTCAACTAGGCCTGTAGTCAACTAGACCTGTAGTCAACTAGGCCTGTAGTCAACTTGGCCTGTAGTCAACTAGACCTGTAGTCAACTAGGCTTGTAGTCAACTAGGCACGTAGTCAACTAGGCCTGTAGTCAACTAGACCTGTAGTCAACTAGGCATGTAGTCAACTAGGCCTGTAGTCAACTAGACCTGTAGTCAACTAGACCTGTAGTCAACTAGGCCTGTAGTCAACTAGACCTGTAGTCAACTAGGCCTGTAGTCAACTAGACCTGTAGTCAACTAGGCCTGTAGTCAACTAGGCATGTAGTCAACTAGGCCTGTAGTCAACTAGACCTGTAGTCAACTAGACCTGTAGTCAACTAGGCCTGTAGTCAACTAGACCTGTAGTCAACTAGGTCTGTAGTCAACTAGGTCTGTAGTCAACTAGGCCTGTAGTCAACTAGGCATGTAGTCAAGTAGGCCTGTAGTCAACTAGGCCTGTAGTCAACTAGGCATGTAGTCAACTAGGCCTGTAGTCAACTAGGCCTGTAGTCAACTAGGCATGTAGTCAACTAGGCCTGTAGTCAACTAGACCTGTAGTCAACTAGACCTGTAGTCAACTAGGCCTGTAGTCAACTAGACCTGTAGTCAACTAGACCTGTAGTCAACTAGGCCTGTAGTCAACTAGGCCTGTAGTCAACTAGACCTGTAGTCAACTAGACCTGTAGTCAACTAGGCCTGTAGTCAACTAGACCTGTAGTCAACTAGACCTGTAGTCAACTAGGCCTGTAGTCAACTAGGCCTGTAGTCAACTAGGCCTGTAGTCAACTAGGCATGTAGTCAACTAGGCCTCCAGCGAAGGTCCGCAGCCCGAAGCCTATAGCGAAGGTCCGCAGCCCGGAACCTCCAGCGAAGGTCCGCAGCCCAGAACTTCCAGCAAAGGTCCGCAGCCCGGAACCTCCAGCAAAGGTCCGTAGCCCGAAGCCTACAGCGAAGGTCCGCAGCCCGGAACCTCCAGTGAAGGTCCGCAGCCCAGAACCTCCAGCGAAGGTCCGCAGCCCGGAACCTCCAGCGAAGGTCCGCAGCCCAGAACTTCCAGCAAAGGTCCGCAGCCCGGAACCTCCAGCAAAGGTCCGTAGCCCGAAGCCTACAGCGAAGGTCCGCAGCCCGGAACCTCCAGTGAAGGTCCGCAGCCCAGAACCTCCAGCGAAGGCCCGCAGCCCGGAACCTCCAGCGAAGGTCCGCAGCCCGGAACCTCCCGAAGTCTGCTCCGCTCCTGAGCCAGAGCAGTCTTCTCCACCGGTGCCCAATCCGGGTCCAGCCGTCTGCTCCGCTTCTGAGCCAGAGCAGTCCGCTCCACCGTTGCCCATTCCGCGTCCAGCAGTCTGCTCCGCTCCAGTGCCTGAGCGCTGTCTTAGGTGTCTCACAGTACAGACATTGCAATTTATTGCCCTGGCCACATATGCAGTCCTCATGCCTCCTTGCAGCGTGCCTAAGGCACGTTCACGCAGATGAGCAGGGACCCTGGGCATCTTTCTTTTGGTGTTTTTCAGAGTCAGTAGAAAGGCCTCTTTAGTGTCCTAAGTTTTCATAACTGTGACTTTAATTGCCTACCGTCTGTAAGCTGTTAGTGTCTTAATGACCGTTCCAGATGTGCAGGTTCATTCCTTGTTTATGGTTCATTGAACAAGCAGGGAAACAGTGTTTAACCCCTTACAATGAAGATCTGGGAAGTTATTTGGATTTTTACAAATTATCTTTGAAAGACAGGATCCTGAAAAAGGGAGGTTTCTTTTTTTGCTGAGTTTAGTTGATGACAACAATTATTATTGTATTTTTAGTACAGAGGCTCCTATCTTGTTCAATATGGATATGAATATTCGTCAACGGTTGACATTGTACTTTATTTATTGATTGCATGTTTGGATTTCTGTGACTTTAAATGTCAATAATATATACAGCGGGTGAAATAAGTATTGAACACGTCACCATTTTTCTCAGTAAATATATTTCCAAAGGTGCTATTGACATGAAAGTTTCACCAGATGTTGGTAACAACCCAAGTAATCCATACATACAAAGAAACCAAAACAAATACGTTCAGAAATTAAGTTATGTGTAATAATGTGAAATGACACAGGGAAAAAGTATTGAACACACTTACTGATATTTATTTAATACTTTGTACAAAAGCCTTTGTTGGTAATGACAGCTTCAAGACGCCTCCTGTATGGAGAAACTAGTCGCATGCATTGCTCTGGTGTGATTTTGGCCCATTCTTCCACACAAACAGTCTTCAAATCTTGAAGGTTCCGTGGGCCTCTTCTATGAATCTTGATCTTCAGTTCTTTCCATAGCTTTTCAATGGGATTTAAGTCAGTTGATTGGCTGGGCCATTCTAGCAGCTTTATTTTCTTTCTTTGAAACCAATTGAGAGTTTCCTTGGCTGTGTGTTTGGGATCATTGTCTTGCTGAAATGTCCACCCTCGTTTCATCTTCATCATCCTGGTAGATGATTTTTGTCAAGAATGTCTCGGTAAATTTGCCCATTCATCCTTCCTTCAATTATGTGAAGTTTGCCAGTACCATTTGCTGAAAAGCAGCCCCACACCATGATGTTCCCACCTCCAAACAACACTGTTGGTATGGTGTTTTTAGGGTGATGTGCAGTGCCATTTCTCCTCCAAACATGGTGTATATTATGACATCCAAACAGTTCAATTTTGCTCTCATCTGACCACACTATATTCTCCCAGTATTTCACTGGCTTTTCCAAATGTTGTGCAGCAAACTTTAAACGAGCTTCAACATGCTTTTTTTTCAGCAATGGAGTCTTGCGTGGTGAGCGTGCATACAGGCCATGGCGGTGGAGTGCATTACTTACTGTTTTCTTTGAGACAACAGTACCTGCTAATTGCAGGTATTTTTGAAGCTCTCCACAAGTGGTCCTTGGCTCTTGGACAACTGTTCTGATTATTCTTTTCACTCCTCTGTCAGAAATCTTGCGAGGAGCACCTGGTCGAGGCAAATTTATGGTGAAATGATTGTCTTTCCACTTCCGTATTATGGCCCCAACAGTGCTCACTGGAACATTCAGAAGCTTAGAAATGCGCCTATAACCAATGCCGTCATTATGTTTTGCAACAATTAGGTTGCGAATGTCTTGAGACAGCTCTTTGCTTTTACCCATCATGAGATGTGTCTTGTGTGACACCTTGGCAATGAGACCTTTTTGTAGGCCATCAGTTGGGACTGAACCAGCTGATATTAATTTGCACTGACAGGGGTCTGGATTGCTTTTTAATTACTGATAGTTTTCAGCTGTTGTCTTTTTGCCTTTTTGCACTTCCCTTTCTTCATGTGTTCAATACTTTTTCCCTGTGTCATTTCACATTATTACACATAACTTAATTTCTGGCCTTATTTGTTTTGGTTTCTTTGTATGTATGGATTATGGATTGTTACCAACATCTGGTGAAAATGTCATGTCAATAGCACCTTTGGAAATATATTTACTGAGAAAAATGGTGACGTGTTCAATACTTATTTCACCCGCTGTAAGTTTGCCACTAAATCTTATTTGTATTAATATTGTTGTTAATATTTATATTATTCATAATAGAATACATTGGACAGGAACACGTGAAGGAACATTTTATGTTTGTGCTTTTCGAATAACCAATTTGACTGGGTTCATGCAAGTGAATGATTGAGCTTGCCTGGGAGGAATCCTCACTACAGGTATAATGCAATTTGGCAGTACGCCCAGAACATTGTTTTGAGAACCGAAAGGGGTATCTCAGTTTCAAAGGTCTCAGCTTGGAGAGAAGGAGCCTTGTGATTGGTCGGTCACATGCATGAACCAAACGTTCATGATGATTTAATCATGACTAATGTAAATCATACATATATAACTTGTGTGTGTCAGCAGTATGTAGAGAACTAACAGGACTGGCCCGGCGGAGATCCTGACAGACGGGCACTACTTGGTGCATTAGGTTTGTTGGAACCTCTCCAGCTTGCTGATAATAAACAATGATTCATTTAATATTGACTTTGAGTGTCCCTGTGTTGAATATCCACAACAAAGCTTAAAAACCCTAGAAGGTTATTTGAGGAACCTTTTTATTTTAGAGCCCTCAAACTCAACTCTGGACCTGGAAGCCAGTTCCACTGCATTGTTATCATTGTTCCCCTCTAATCAGGGACTGATTTAGACCTGGGACACCAGGTGTGTGCAGTTAAATATCAGGTATAACAGAAAAGAGTTGAGTACGGCTTTTGTTTATTTCTGTAGAGACAGGAGTAGGCTACATATTTTTGGCAATTTTAATTCAATTTACTTTAGGGGAAGCTTAGCCTATGGGGGACAGTGCTCCACTATGTGTTAAATCCCTTGAAAACAACTAAATGTTATGGCATTAGATTTGGTATAAATCTTTTTTTTTTTTTTAAGATGTGGACAGACTTAAAAAGACAAAAATAAAAAGCTATGCAACAGAGGACAGATGCAACACACTAGGGGTGAAAGATACAGCAGCAGTTGATTCATACAGTCTATTACTGCCACCAGCTAACTGACAGGAATTCCACAAACCTCACCTAACCTATTGAACGTCCTGTCAACATCCTTTGCCAAACTGTTCAGCACATAAAACTAGGATTCTGTGAAAGAGAGCATAAGCAGTCATTCACCTGCTATCCATGTAATCAGTATACATCTTATAGATAGATAGATAGATAGATAGATAGATAGATAGATAGATAGATAGATAGATAGATAGATAGATAGATAGATAGATAGATAGATAGATAGATAGATAGATAGATAGATACTTTTTATACTTTATTATTCATAGTGATGCGAGGGTGCTTTCTTACTATATTAGATGGAGGCAATGTTTTGAAAACAAGTGACTCAGAATCAAATCTCTCAGATAATTTTCATTTGTTGATAACACTTGTCCACATAAACTCCATTACCCATGAATCCGTTGGGTCCTTACGTAGAACGTCAGTACGTCATATGACAGGGAATTCAACATGGAGGACATTGGAGTAACTGTTGAAAAAATTCAGGTATGATCAATTTTGACCGTGTACATTTTAACGCCGTTTCGCCGTTGTTTTTGATTATACAACACTTTAAAAAAGTATAGACAACGTAAAACTTACTCTCTTTAATCTAAAGTGTTCTTTGAATACATTTAATTCGTCCGTCATCCTAGTAAACGTGCCAATTCATTCACGGCACTGTAAATGCTCTGTCATGCAAGCTAACTTTAGCTAGCAAGCTAACTCAACTGGCAAACTAGGCTATTGTAGCCAGTTAGCTTAATGTTTACATACTGGTATGTACATACTGGTGTGTCTAAGTAACTATTCATGTTGAGAGTGTGTAGTATTGGTAAGCTTGAAGCTACAACGTCAAGAAAACAACAAGTCAACGGCCGGCAACTAAGGTTAACTAGCTAGTTTACAAGTCAGATAACAACCGAATGTAACGCTAGTTAGCGAGATAAATTAGATTTGGAATGACTGGGACTAATGTTAACGTTAGGTTTTTCTAAATGGCTTATTATTGAAATTCTTAGCCTAGACAGAAGTCAGCTGCCTACCACAGTAACGTACTTAGCCTTTACGGAACAACACTGAAACAATGTCATGGATTGAAATATCTGCATTAGTTAGCAACACAACAGACAGTTGGCTGGTAGCTATCGTTAGTTCTAGGGCTTTCACAGATTTGGGGTTATGCTCACAACGTTGAATGTGTGAGAAATGTTTGTGATGTCTTATGTCTACACAGGACGAAGTGCCTGCCATGCTGAACTCACGACCCCAGACTGGGCTTTCCTTCCTGGCCCCAGAACCAGAAGATCTTGAAGACCTTTACAGCAGATACAAGGTCTGTACTGGGAACAACTTCTGTGTTTGACTGTTGAGGTCTATTTCTTTTAAAATAGTTTAAATCATACAGGCCCTTACGGTGATTTCTTGAATCACAGTAAAGATGATAACTATTACAGTGCCAAGATAGTGTTCACACCCCTTGACTTTTTCCACATTTTGTAGTTTTTTTGTCACTGGCCTACACCCAATACCACATAATGTCACAGTGGAATTACACTTTGTTTTACAAATTAATTATATTGAAAAGCTGAAATGTCAATAAGTATTCAACCCGTGTTATGACAAGCCTAAATAAGTTCAGGAGTAAAAAAACGTGCTTAACAAGTCACATAATAAGTTGCACACAGAGTGGATTCACTCTGTGTGCAATAATAGTGTTTAACATGATGTTTGAATGACTACCTCATCTTTGTACTCCACACACAATTATCTGTAAGGTCCCTCAGTCAAGCAGTGAATTACAAACACAGATTCAACCACAAAGACCAGGGAGGTTTTCCAACGCCTCGCACAGAAGGGCACCTATTGGTTGATTAAAAAAAAAAAATACATAAAAAATTATGGACATTGAATATCCCTTTGACCATGGTGAAGTTATGAATTACACTTTGGATGGTGTATCAATACACCCAGCCGCTACAAAGGTACAGGTGTCCTTCCTAACTCATTTGCCGGAGTGGAAAGAAACCGCTCAGGGATTTCACCATGAGGCCAATGGTGACTTTAAAACTGTTAGAGTTTACTGGCTGTGATGGGAGAACTGAGGATGGATCCTCAATGTCATTACTCCACAATACAAACCTAATTAACAGAGAAAGCCTGTACAGAATAGATATTCCAAAGCATGCATCATGTTTGCAACAAGGCACTTAAGTAATACTGCAAGAAATGTGGCAAAGCAATTAACTTTTTCCTGAAT
>CM042415.1:740322-830322 GCA_023634145.1 Thymallus thymallus
CTCTCTCTACCCCCCCCCTCTCTCTCTACCCCCCCTCTCTCTCTACCCCCCCCCTCTCTCTCTCTCTCTCTCTCCACCCTCTTCTCTCCCTGACTCAGGCTCTAACTACTATGTGCGAATCCTAAGCACCATCGACAGAGAGCTGCTGAAGCCCAATGCGTCGGTGGCCCTGCACAAGCACAGCAACGCCCTGGTGGACGTGCTCCCCCCGGAGGCTGACAGCAGCATCATGATGCTCACATCAGGTACACATACACACTATTCTACCCCCTGGTATACATATACCTTTGTAATACATATTGCACAGTCGTGAGTGGAACAAAAATGCATTCATACATACATCGCACTCAATGATTCCTTATCACTTGGAGTGCAGCTTCTCTCCTCTGTTATAGCATTGTCTTCCTCTATCTCTTCTTGCAGACCAAAAGCCAGATGTGATGTATGCTGACATCGGAGGAATGGATATCCAGAAGCAGGAAGTGAGGGAAGCAGTGGAGCTTCCACTCACACACTTTGAGCTCTACAAACAGATTGGCATTGACCCGCCCAGGGGGGTTCTGATGTACGGGCCTCCTGGCTGTGGAAAGACCATGCTGGCCAAGGCTGTGGCTCACCACACTACAGGTAGGCCATTCACCATGTTCACCGTTATCTATAGGATGCACTGGTGCTAACATGATTAGGCTATATTGACATTTTCTTTGCAGCAAATAATTGTCATGTTACCATATCAGTATTTGGTTCTTTTCTGACTCTCTCTCTCAGCGGCGTTCATCCGCGTGGTAGGCTCTGAGTTTGTGCAAAAGTACCTGGGCGAGGGTCCCCGCATGGTGCGTGACGTCTTCCGGCTGGCCAAGGAAAACGCCCCCGCCATCATCTTCATCGACGAGATCGATGCCATCGCTACCAAGCGTTTTGACGCGCAGACAGGAGGTATTGAACCATTGTGTACCTTTTATAGAATCAGCTGCACTTCAGAATAGGCCATGGAATGGACTGGTCACTCTCTCATCTCTAGCACATAGTAACCAAACCACATTAATAGGCCATGGAATGGACTGGTCACTCGCTCATCTCTAGCACATAGTAACCAAACCACATTAATAGGCCATGGAATGGACTGGTCACTCGCTCATCTCTAGCACATAGTAACCAAACCACATTAATAGGCCATGGAATGGACTGGTCACTCGCTCATCTCTAGCACATAGTAACCAAACCACATTAATAGGCCATGGAATGGACTGGTCACTCTCTCATCTCTAGCACATAGTAACCAAACCACATTAAGACAAGCATTTTAGAGCAGATTAACAGCTTGGCGTTCCTGATATCAAATGTCTCCACCTGTGATCTTCAGGGTTCACTTGAGGTGCTTAAAGTAGTTGAATTTGGCACTCAGACTTTGACATTGTGAGCCATGGGTGAATCGGCCTTGAAGATCCACATGAAGGTGGAAGACCGCTACATCCTGGCTGGCGACAGATCAATATGGGACTGTTTATCTGCAACAACCTCCAGCACTACAGCCCGTGATATTCTGCTTTACCGAGCTCCTGCCGCTCACGTAGCGTTTTCCTCAAACAGCCCGTCCGCCCTTCTCCCGACCGGCGACACTAAAGCTACCAGTCGGAAGCAAGTCTTTTTCGTAGCTATTAAGTAGCAGATTCCCAAATGCCCAATAAAAACTGTCATTAAGCTGGAAGTGTGTGATAAATGTGTTCACCAGTAGGCATCTCCCAAAACTCTACTCATCCTCACTCAAATTACTACGTCATTATGTAGTGAAACAATGTATTATTGAGGAGAATTTTTGTAAGGCAGTGATGAATACTAAGTTATTTATTTTATGAGTTTGTGGCGTTATACTGCCATCTGTCGGCGACTAGAAACCATTAGGCTAACACACACATATGAGCTGTTTACAATGCAATATTTCAATCAAACAATGTTAAAATCAGCCTCAACTAAGCAGGTGAAACATGTTTCCGTAAAGGCCCCCTAGTTGCTGTGATTTATCCTTGGCCCAGATGGAGACACAAGGGCCCAATGGCTCCCTGGTCTGTCAGTTTATCTAGAGCAATGGGGAAAGAAATAACCTTCACATTTTTGTGTGGCCAAGTGATTTGTTTTGGCTGCAACTACCATAGAGTTGGATAAGTTTAAGGTCAGAGAAGTTTCAGTTAAAATCAGGTTAGAGTTGGGTATCTGAAGTTGCCCACAAAACAGAACTACCTGTAAAGATGTCGGTGATGTCATTGTTTAAAGTGTCCAGTCGAACAGATTAACAGAAACCCACAATAGACACAAACCTGGTTGTGGCCGTGGTATCTTGAGTGGGATTGATTATTAGGACTGAAAATACAAACTCATAAGACACTGAACAATGTAGCGGTCTTTCGGTTACTTAGCAACCAAAGAAAGGTTTGTTCTGAGCAGGAACACAGAACAGGATGTTATTGCAGTTATTGGTGGTTGAACCCTGACATTGGTATTCCCTAATTTTCTTAAATTTATATTTAACCTTTATTTAACTGGGCAAGTCAGTTAAGAACAAATTCTTATTTACAATGACGGCCTACCTACAGGGTCCAGGGTCAGCCCCTGGAGAAAATTAGGGCTAAGTGCCTTGCTCAAGGACACCGACAGGTTTTTCACCTTGTCGGCTCGGGTATTTGAACCAGCGACCTTTCGGTTACTGGCCCAACGCTCTAACTGCTTGGCTACCTGCCGCCCTCATTGTAATCTCTCCTTCCCAAACAGCTGACAGGGAGGTGCAGAGGATTCTGCTGGAGCTTCTCAATCAAATGGACGGCTTTGACCAGACAGTCAACGTCAAGGTGAGCTAAGTGTGAGAGTGCTGTGGGCTCTAGACAGTATGTCACATTGAGAATATGTAAAACATGTAGTCAGGCTAATCCTATACAGTGAGTGATTTACTGATATGGATCTTAAAGCCTCCGCTTAAGCCTATGTCATGTGACTTCCTGCCTGTCTTCCTATCTGACCCACCTGTTTTTTCCCTTGTCAGGTGATCATGGCCACTAACAGGGCCGACACCCTGGACCCCGCCCTCCTGCGCCCGGGCCGTCTGGACAGAAAGATTGAGTTCCCCCTGCCCGACCGCCGACAGAAACGCCTGGTCTTCTCCACCATCACCAGCAAGATGAACCTCTCTGAGGAGGTGGACCTGGAGGACTGTATCCTTATTATGCCCTGCCTACAACAGTCTCATAATGTGTTTTGTGTTAATGGGTGCAGGTGTGTATTGCATTCTATCAATGTGTCTCAAGAAAAAACTATCAGCATCATGCAATCATTTCCTGCTCAGAACAAAGCACTGGAGCACATCCTGTTCTGTGTTCCTGCTCAGAACAAAGCACAGGAGCACATCCTGTTCTGTGTTCCTGCTCAGAACAAAGCACAGGAGCACATCCTGTTCTGTGTTCCTGCTCAGAACAAAGCACAGGAGCACATCCTGTTCTATGTTCCTGCTCAGAACAAACCTTTCTTTGGTTGCTAAGTAACCGAAAGACCGCTACATTGTTCAGTGTCTTATGAGTTTATTATGTATTTGCGGTTGTCCTTAACTAGTGTGTAGATGTGGCCAGACCAGACAAGATCTCCGGAGCAGACATCAACTCTATCTGTCAGGAGGTGAGTGGGAACCCTTGCTGTTGGGAGAAATTCTTCCACTCCTGTATCAAAGAGAACAACATATAATCTGTTACATCACCTGTTGTTGATGTGAGAACTGGATACTCTCTTGTAAATCTACTTATAATTCTTTCATTCCTCTCACTCAGGCTGGCATGCTGGCTGTCCGTGAAAATAGGTACATTGTCCTGGCTAAGGACTTTGAGAAGGCTTACAAGACTGTTATCAAGAAGGACGAGCAGGAGCATGAGTTCTACAAGTAGAACCCCCCCCTTTGAAAAAAGACAAGGCATTCAGTCATGTGCTTTTGTGTCTACTACCGTGTCATCTTGTGCTTTCCCAGACTCTGACTAACATTGACCTTGGACTGAATTTTGCTTAATTTACTAAAGGCCCATTGTCAACTCAGGGGCTGTGATTCCAAACTTGAACACACAGTGAATGGAGTGTCTTTTTATGTGCTCTGCAGGTTCTTAAGTATGTTTTACTTTACTGTAGCTAGTATAATGGCAGAGTTTGTACCTGTAATGTACTCACTGATAAAACAGCACTAAAAAACATTAAACAAGTTTTCCATCAAATGTAAGAAAGGTTTGCATAACCTTTATTTTTCACGTGGATGGAAATATATTGGTTTAAAATCTAGTGTTGTGACAAGACGAACACACAAACATGTCATCTGCAGTGGTAGCCAGGGTCATCTGCAGTGGTAGCCAGGGTCATCTGCAGTGGTAGCCAGGGTCATCTGCAGTGGTAGCCAGGGTCATCTGCAGTGGTAGCCATACATTTGATAGATAAACTGACTGTTGGTCATAGATCCTCTACTCTCGCTTGGCGCTCCGTTCCTAGTCAGTCTAGACAGGCAGGCACCACTGATGCGGGGTCCTCCGTAAGAGGGGACATGGCGGCGTCTCTCCCTCTCTCTCTCTGGGTCTGTCCATGAGTCAAAGCAGTTCAGCCTCAGGTTGAAGTTCAACCTTACACCACAAGGGGGAGAAATACATTCACTAACAAAGCCTATCTAGAGAGCTTGTCTGACTATCAAGGGTAAGATTGTGGTTTAGAAATTAATTTAATTTAACCTTTATTTAACTAGTCAAGTCCGTTAAGAACAAATACATATTTAATGACATATACAATGACGGCCTACACCGGCCAAACTCGGATGACGCTGGGCCAATTTTGCGCCGCCCTATGGGACTACCAATCACGGCCGGTTATGATACAGCCTGGAAACGAACCAGAGTGTCTGTAGTGACGCCTCTAGCACTGCGATGCAGTGCGTTAGACAGCTGCGCCACTTGGGAGCCCAAAAGGCCCATCTTACGGTATATCTATTGGAATGGTACCCACTTGTGTCCCAATGGGAAACTGTTGGGCAGGTGTTCAGTGACCGGGTCAAAGTAGTTTGTGTAGAGGGGCATGGTTGCAGACTCCAGGTCCTGTGACATCTTGGCAAAGATTGGTCCCAGGTCATGGTTTGGTAGCATCCTTTGACCAGGGCAGAAACTGTGCCACATTGCTGACACAACAGCATCCAGGGTGGACTGGGGCTTCCAGGAGTGGGAGGGAGGAGGTTGAGGTGGAAGCTGGGACATTCTGAAGAAAAGTTTGGACAACCAAATTCAAATATCTACTGTATGATCACAAATAGGCCCTAACTATTTATTTGTCCATAACTACAGTTTCAGAGGATCAATCCATCACCTTAGTGGCATGTAGTTGTTAAATTAAAGAAATATATTTAGTTATATGTCGGTGATCATGAAAAAGCAATTAAGTTTGGGAACAGCTTAATTACCTTTGTTTTAACTCCTGCCAGTGGACCAGTAACTTTCCCTACATTGAACAACTACCCAAACCCATAATGTTGAGTACTGAGTGGAAAAATAATTCCTTACCTTTTAAATAAGATGTTTTGTTGTGAAATATGGCAAAATGTCAGTACTTTGGCTTTGACCGCAATTTGTTTACACTTGATTTTCAACTGAGAGATGAGTGATGCACCGTTCTAGAATCTAGAATATATTATAATACTTTATTTTGACATTTGGTATAAAATCAATATTTTATTAGAAAGTACAATTACATAAAAGTGCAACTCAACGTGTAAAACGATACAGTAGCAGGTCTAAGATAAGACGTGTAATTTGTATTACACCATTGCTGTAATTTCACTTTACCATGTCTCCTCGAGTCAAGCATGTCGTGTTTTCCTCGTTCTATGTTCAGTAAGCCATAACACAAAAGGGTCGTTGGGTGGTGTGCTCAACGTCACCCCATTCAATTGTATTCCCGGTGCATTCATTGAGTTATTGTGAAACCAAACCATAAAGTAGTGGTGGAAATCAGGACATGCATACAGCACGAAGAGCGTGGAGGAGGTGCGCTGAACAAACCCTTAAAGTCTCTGCCAACGGTGCGGTTCCACCAACAACACCAAACAGCTGTACATCACTTCCACCAACAACACCAAACAGCTGTACATCACTTTCACCAAGCAACACCAAACAGCTGTACATCACTTCCACCAACAACACCAAACAGCTGTACATCACTTCCACCAAGCAACACTAAACAGCTGTACAACACCAAACAGCTGTACATCACTTCCACCAAGCAACACTAAACAGCTGTACAACACCAAACAGCTGTACATCACTTCCACCAACAACACCAAACACCTGTACATCACTTCCACCAAGCAACACCAAACAGCTGTACATCACTTCCACCAAGCAACACCAAACAGCTGTACATCACTTCAACCAAGCAACACCAAACAGCTGTACATCACTTCCACCAAGCAACACCAAACAGCTGTACATCACTTCCACCAAGCAACACCAAACAGCTGTACATCACTTCCACCAAACAGCTGTACATCACTTCCACCAAGCAACACTAAACAGCTGTACATCACTTCCACCAACACCAAGCAACACTAAACAGCTGTACATCACTTCCACCAAGCAACACCAAACAGCTGTACATCACTTCCACCAACAACACCAAACAGCTGTACATCACTTCCACCAAGCAACACTAAACAGCTGTACATCACTTCCACCAAGCAACACCAAACAGCTGTACATCACTTCCACCAAGCAACACCAAACAGCTGTACATCACTTCCACCAAGCAACACCAAACAGCTGTACATCACTTCCACCAAGCAACACCAAACAGCTGTACATCACTTCCACCAACAACACCAAACAGCTGTACACCACTTCTACCAACAACACCAAACAGCTGTACACCACTTCTACCAACAACACCAAACAGCTGTACATCATTTCCACCAAGCAACACTAAACAGCTGTACATCACTTCCACCAAGCAACACCAAACAGCTGTACATCACTTCCACCAACAACACTAAACAGCTGTACATCACTTCCACCAAGCAACACCAAACAGCTGTACATCACTTCCACCAACAACACCAAACAGCTGTACATCACTTCCACCAAGCAACACTAAACAGCTGTACATCACTTCCACCAAGCAACACCAAACAGCTGTACATCACTTCCACCAACAACACCAAACAGCTGTACATCACTTCCACCAAGCAACACTAAACAGCTGTACATCACTTCCACCAAGCAACACCAAACAGCTGTACATCACTTCCACCAAGCAACACCAAACAGCTGTACATCACTTCCACCAAGCAACACCAAACAGCTGTACATCACTTCCACCAACAACACCAAACAGCTGTACACCACTTCCACCAACACCAAACAGCTGTACATCACTTCCACCAAGCAACACCAAACAGCTGTACATCACTTCCACCAACAACACCAAACAGCTGTACATCACTTCCACCAACAACACCAAACAGCTGTACATCACTTCCACCAACAACACCAAACAGCTGTACACCACTTCCACCAACAACACCAAACAGCTGTACATCACTTCCACCAAGCAACACCAAACAGCTGTACATCACTTCCACCAACAACACCAAACAGCTGTACATCACTTCCACCAACAACACCAAACAGCTGTACATCACTTCCACCAACAACACCAAACAGCTGTACATCACTTCCACCAACAACACCAAACAGCTGTACATCACTTCCACCAAGCAACACTAAACAGCTGTACATCACTTCCACCAACAACACCAAACAGCTGTACATCACTTCCACCAAACAACACTAAACAGCTGTACATCACTTCCACCAAGCAACACTAAACAGCTGTACATCACTTCCACCAACAACACCAAACAGCTGTACAACACTTCCACCAAGCAACACTAAACAGCTGTACATCACTTCCACCAACAACACCAAACAGCTGTACATCACTTCCACCAACAACACCAAACAGCTGTACATCACTTCCACCAAGCAACACTAAACAGCTGTACATCACTTCCACCAACAACACCAAACAGCTGTACAACACTTCCACCAAGCAACACTAAACAGCTGTACATCACTTCCACCAACAACACTAAACAGCTGTACATCACTTCCACCAACAACACCAAACAGCTGTACATCACTTCCACCAACAACACCAAACAGCCATACATCACTTCCACCAACAACACCAAACAGCTGTACATCACTTCCACCAAGCAACACTAAACAGCTGTACATCACTTCCACCAACAACACCAAACAGCTGTACATCACTTCCACCAAGCAACACCAAACAGCTGTACAACACTTCCACCAACAACACCAAACAGCTGTACATCACTTCCTGTATTAGTTAGTTACATGTCAGGTGTTGCTGAGCACGCTGTACTCCGACTTCGACTCGCTCCTCCAGTTGTCAAAGTCGTGTTTATCAATGTCGTCGCCTGTAATAAATGAGAGAAGGAACCATTGAACTATCCACGAACAAGAGGAGTCGAATGGTAAACACCATTTCGTGCGTTTAGTTGGTAAGCTGGTTTATTTATTTTAATCTCGCTAACTAGCTAATAATGCTAACAACATAGCCAGCTAACGTAACGTTAACGATTCATGGCCGTGTATGAAATAAGTTATCTAGTCGTTACCGCGCTAGTAACGTTAGTGTGCCGTCTTTTACAGCTTGTTTCTCCGTCACATTTGCCAGCTAGTCAGTAGTTAACGTTAGTTAACGTTAGTTATCTAACATGTGAAGTATTTATTGTCCGCTTCAACAACAGTTGTTGAGGCAAGGCTCGAGCCCAGGTTCATGTTCTAGTAAGGCTCGAGCCCAGGTTCATGTTCTAGTAAGGCTCGAGCCCAGGTTCATGTTCTAGTAAGGCTCATGTTCTAGTAAGGCTCGAGCCCAGGTTCATGGTCTAGTAAGGCTCGAGCCTCAAACGGAGGCGAAGGTTCACCTTCCAACGACCCTAAGCACACAGCCAAGACAATGCAGGAGTGGCTTCGGGACAAGTCTCTGAAAGTCTTGAGTGGCCCAGCCTTGAACCCGATTGAACGTCTCTGTTGAGACCTGATAATAGTTGTGCAACAAACACTCCCCATCCAACCTGACAGATGTTGAGAGGATCTGCAGAGAAGAATGTGAGAAACTCCCAAATACAGGTGTGCCAAGCTTGTAGCGTCAAACCCAAGAAGACTCAAGGCTGTAATCACTGCTGAAGGTGCTTCAACAAAGTACTGAGTAAAGGGTCTGAATGCTTATGTACAGTTGAAGTGGGAAGTTTACATACACTTAGGTTGAAGTCATTAAAACAAAATTTTCAACCACTCCACAGATTTCATGTTAACAAACTATAGTTTTGGCATGTCCGTTAGGACATCTACTTTGTGCAGTAATTCTTCCAACAATTATTTACAGACAGATTATTTCACTTATAATTCACTATATCACAATTCCAGTGGGTCAGACGTTTACATACACTAAGTTGACTGCCTTTAAACAGCTTGAACATTCCAGAAAATTATGTCATGGCTTTAGAAGCTTCTGATAGGCTTATTGACATCATTTGAGTTAATTGGAGGTGTACCTGTGGATGTATTTCAAGGCCTACCTTCAAACTCAGTGCCTCTTTGCTCGACATCATGGGAAAATCAAAAGAAATCAGTCAAGACCTCAGAAAAAACATTGTAGACCTCCACAAGTCTGGTTCATCCTTAGGAGCAATTTCCAAACGTCTGAAGGTACCACGTTCATCTGTACAAAGAATAGTATGCAAGTATAAACACCATGGGACCACGTAGCCGTCATACTGCTCAAGAAGGAGACGCGTTCTGTCTCCTAGAGACGATCGTACTTTGGTGCGAAAAGTGTAAATCAATCCCAGAACAACAGCAAAGGACCTTGTGAAGATGCTGGAGGAAACAGGTACAAAAGTATCTATATCCACAGTAAAACAAGTCCTATATCGACATAACCTGAAAGGCCGCTCAGCAAGGAAGAAGCCACTGCTCCAAAACCGCCATAAAAAAGACAGACTACGATTTGCAACTGCACATGGGGACAAAGATTGTACTTTTTGTAGAAATGTCCTCTGGTCTGATGAAACAAAAATAGAACTGTTTGGCCATAATGACCATCGTTATGTTTGGAGGAAAAAGGGGGAGGCTTGCAAGCCGAAGAACACCATCCCAACCGTGAAGCACGGGGGTGGCAGCATCATGTTGTGGGGGTGCTTTGCTGCAGGAGGGACTGGTGCACTTCACAAAATAGATGGCATCATGAAGAAGGAAAATTATGTGGATATATTGAAGCAACATCTCAAGACATCAGTCAGGAAGTTAAAGGTCTTCCAAATGGACAATGACCCCAAGCTTCCAAAGTTGTGGCAAAATGGCTTAAGGACAACAAAGTCAAGGTATGGGAGTGGCCATCACAAAGCCCTGACCTCAATCCTATAGAACATTTGTGGGCAGAACTGAAAAAGCGTGTGCGAGCAAGGAGGCCTACAAACCTGACTCAGTTACACCAGTTCTGTCAGGAGGAATGGGGCAAAATTCACCCAACTTATTGTGGGAAGCTTGTGGAAGGCTACCTGAAATGTTTGACCCACTAATTGAGTGTATGTAAACTTCTGACCCACTGGGAATGTGATGAAAGAAATAAAAGCTGAAATAAATAATTCTCTCTAATTATTCTGACATTGAACTTTCTTAAAATAAAGTGGTGATCCTAACTGACCTAAGACAGGGAAGTTTTACTAGGATTAAATGTCAGGCTGGGAAAATGTGTTCATGGGATCTTATCAATGCAGACGTCTGCTGAACAGCCAGATCTATCTTCTATCACAGGGTTTCCCAAACTTAGTAGTGGAAAGGCACCATGTTTACCGTTCATGTGTCTGTGTGACGCTTAGTGCCTTTTGTTATATGTTTATGTGGTTATCGTCCATTTTCCTGGTTGGTCCCTATGGTTGTCATTACTTTGCTACTGAGCTGTGCAGCTTGTCGTCATGGTTGCATTGAGGGCTGTCCCGGGGGGGGGGGGGTGATCGAGCCACAAATTAACTCTGCACTATGGAAACTACTGGAACTAGTATCTACCCAAGCAGCAGCAGACGGTAAAGGTGGACTCAGACCTGAGGGAGCAGGGAACATGTACCAGCTGCACTGACCATGAATGGCTAGTGTGTTGCCATGGGTTGCTATGACGAGGCGCTAGCCCTCATTAATATGCTGACACTTTTTTTTTTTGTCTCACTGTATGATAATGATTTAATTGCATGGACTTGTTTAGTTGGAAGAGCTAGCTACTGTAACTTTGTAGGCAATGTTTTTAGAATGTAGGGTTGGCCTTATAGCCAGTGGTTATCCAGATATTAGCAGTTTTCCCTCGTCTCTGCAGTCAAGTGAAGATAATGATCTTGTCATGAAGCACATTTTCTTGTGCATATTGATGCTCAGGGCAGTGCAAACTAAGCTGCTCTCTGGCTCAGGTCTCTCTTCCTCCGTTGATACCACAGACTCTGGGAAGGAACTTAAGCCTAAGTGTTCTCTGTCCTAGACTATGGTCTTATCACCTCCTCAGGAGTCAGGAACCGTCCTCAGTTTAGTGATTGAATACAGATGGCGTGTTATTGTGTATTGTCACCTTACACCTGAGTGTTAGTGAGCCGAAGGGAGAGAGCTGTTTCGTCTACTCTCCCTCACATGGTTTCTGTTAACCTTGTTCATACCGTATGTTCTTTCCTCCTATACGCTCCCCCAGTCTGAGGTGGCACATGGAGACATCTTGGGTAAAGAATGAGGTAATGACACTTGAGATAATGCAGTGGATGTGACCAGTAACTGAAAGGTATAGTATTTGTGTCAGTTTGCTTCATAATGGAACACTGGCAGCAGATGACATGTTGAAGGTTATTTTGAAACTTAGGCTCCACTGAGAGTCATGCAGACTTTAGCCATCTTCAGTGTATAGAACTGTGGGTCCCCTCCCCAGGACTGCCTGTCTCCCAGTGGGTCCCCACCCTAGGACTGCCTGTCTCCCAGTGGGTCCCCTCCCCAGGACTTCCTTTCTCCCAGTGGTAGCCTCCCCAGGACTGCCTGTCTCCCAGTGGGTCCCCTCCCCAGAACTGCCTGTCTCCCAGTGGGTCCCCTGTGCATGGACTGCCTGTCTCCCAGTGGGTCCCCTGTGCATGGCTGACTGGTCGGCTGCCTGAATAACCAGCCACGCCAACAGAGATCCCCAGATAATGAGATCCCCAGATAATGATCTATATATAAATTGTGCATATTTCTCTCTCTCTGCCCGCCTTCCAACCCTCCTACACTATATCCCAGGCAACAACCCTATATCCCAGGCAACAACCCTATATCCCAGGCAACAACCCTATATCCCAGGCAACAACCCTATATCCCTTTTCAAGTCACAGTACGGCCCGAGCGCTTTAACCAGAGTGGATCCTACACACACCCTGTTGATCAGCCGATTATTCATGGAAACTCCTGTGAAACTGCGTTGGACAGACGGTAGTATAGAATGCATTTATACCATAGCTAAGGAATGGTATCATGTTTTAGCCACTATGTCTATATGGTGCTGCTGTCTATATGATGCTGCTGTCTATATGATGCTGCCGTCTATATGGTGCTGCTGTCTATATGATGCTGCTGCTGTCTATATGGTGGCTGTCTATATGATGCTGCTGTCTATATGATGCTGCTGTCTATATGATGCTGCCGTCTATATGATGCTGCCGTCTATATGGTGCTGCTGCTGTCTATATGGTGGCTGTCTATATGGTGGCTGTCTATATGATGCTGCTGTCTATATGATGCTGCTGTCTATATGATGCGGCTGTCTATATGGTGGCTGTCTATATGGTGGCCGTCTATATGATGCTGCCGTCTATATGGTGCTGCTGCCGTCTATATGGTGCTGCTGCTGTCTATATGATGGCTGTCTATATGGTGGCTGTCTATATGATGCTGCTGTCTATATGATGGCTGTCTATATGGTGGCCGTCTATATGGTGGCCGTCTATATGGTGGCCGTCTATATGATGCTGCCGTCTATATGATGCTGCCGTCTATATGGTGCTGCTGCTGTCTATATGGTGCTGCTGTCTATATGGTGCTGCTGTCTATATGGTGCTGCTGTCTATATGGTGCTGCTGTCTATATGATGCTGCTGTCTATATGATGGCTGTCTATATGGTGGCTGTCTATATGATGGCTGTCTATATGGTGGCCGTCTATATGATGCTGCCGTCTATATGGTGCTGCTGTCTATATGGTGCTGCTGTCTATATGATGGCTGTCTATATGATGCTGCCGTCTATATGGTGCTGCTGTCTATATGGTGGCTGTCTATATAATGCTGCTGTCTATATAATGCTGCTGTCTATATGATGCTGCTGTCTATATGGTGGCTGTCTATATGATGCTGCCGTCTATATGATGCTGCTGTCTATATGATGGCTGTCTATATGATGGCTGTCTATATGGTGCTGCTGTCTATATGGTGGCTGTCTATATGATGCTGCTGTCCATATGATGGCTGTCTATATGATGGCTGTCTATATGATGGCTGTCTATATGATGGCTGTCTATATGGTGGCCGTCTATATGGTGGCCGTCTATATGATGCTGCTGTCTATATGATGCTGCCGTCTATATGATGCTGCCGTCTATATGATGCTGCTGTCTATATGATGGCTGTCTATATGATGGCTGTCTATATGGTGCTGCTGTCTATATGGTGGCTGTCTATATGATGCTGCTGTCTATATGATGGCTGTCTATATGATGCTGCTGTCTATATGATGGCTGTCTATATGATGGCTGTCTATATGATGCTGCTGTCTATATGATGCTGCCGTCTATATGATGCTGCCGTCTATATGATGCTGCCGTCTATATGATGCTGCCGTCTATATGGTGCTGCTGCTGTCTATATGATGGCTGTCTATATGATGGCTGTCTATATGGTGGCCGTCTATATGGTGGCCGTCTATATGATGGCCGTCTATATGATGGCTGTCTATATGATGCTGCTGTCTATATGGTGGCCGTCTATATGATGCTGCTGTCTATATGATGCTGCCGTCTATATGATGCTGCCGTCTATATGATGCTGCCGTCTATATGGTGCTGCTGCTGTCTATATGATGGCTGTCTATATGGTGGCCGTCTATATGATGGCCGTCTATATGATGGCCGTCTATATGATGGCTGTCTATATGATGCTGCTGTCTATATGATGGCTGTCTATATGGTGGCCGTCTATATGATGGCCGTCTATATGATGGCCGTCTATATGATGGCTGTCTATATGATGCTGCTGTCTATATGGTGGCCGTCTATATGGTGGCCGTCTATATGGTGGCCGTCTATATGATGGCCGTCTATATGATGGCTGTCTATATGATGGCTGTCTATATGATGCTGCTGCTGTCTATATGATGCTGCTGTCTATATGATGCTGCCGTCTATATGGTGCTGCCGTCTATATAATGCTGCTGTCTATATGATTCTGCTGCTGTCTATATGATTCTGCTGCTGTCTATATGGTGCTGCCGTCTATATAATGCTGCTGTCTATATGATTCTGCTGCTGTCTATATGATTCTGCTGCTGTCTATATGGTGCTGCTGTCTATATAATGCTGCTGTCTATATGATTCTGCTGCTGTCTATATGATTCTGCTGCTGTCTATATGATTCTGCTGCTGTCTATATGGTGCTGCCGTCTATATAATGCTGCTGTCTATATGATTCTGCTGCTGTCTATATAATGCTGCTGTCTATATGATTCTGCTGCTGTCTATATAATGCTGCTGTCTATATGATTCTGCTGCTGTCTATATGATTCTGCTGCTGTCTATATGGTGCTGCTGTCTATATGGTGCTGCTGTCTATATGATGCTGCTGTCTATATGATGCTGCTGTCTATATGGTGCTGCTGTCTATATGGTGCTGCTGTCTATATGATGCTGCTGTCTATATGGTGCTGCTGTCTATATGGTGCTGCTGTCTATATGATGGCCGTCTATATGAAGTGAAGCAGGGATTTTGGCCCACTCCTCCATACAGATCCTTCAGGTTTCGGGGCTGTCGCTGGGCAATACGGACTTTCAGCTCCCTCCAAAGATTTTCTATTGGGTTCAGGTCTGGAGACTGGCTAGGCCACTCCAGGACCTTGAGATGCTTCTTACGGAGCCACTCCTTAGTTGCCCTGGCTGTGTGTTTCGGGTCGTTGTCATGCTGGAAGACCCAGCCACGACCCATCTTCAATGCTCTTACTGAGGGAAGGAGGTTGTTGGCCAAGATCTCGCGATACATGGCCCCATCCATCCTCCCCTCAATACGGTGCAGTCGTCCTGTCCCCTTTGCAGAAAAGCATCCCCAAAGAATGATGTTTCCACCTCCATGCTTCACGGTTGGGATGGTGTTCTTGGGGTTGTACTCATCCTTCTTCTTCCTCCAAACACGGCGAATGGAGTTTAGACCAAAAAGCTCTATTTGTGACTCATCAGACCACATGACCTTCTCCCATTCCTCCTCTAGATCATCCAGATGGTCATTGGCAAACTTCAGACGGGCCTGGACATGCGCTGGCTTGAACAAGGGGACCTTGCGTGCGCTGCAGGATTTTAATCCATGACGGCGTAGTGTGTTACTAATGGTTTTCTTTGAGACTGTGGTCCCAGCTCTCTTCAGGTCATTGACCAGGTCCTGCCGTGTAGTTCTGGGCTGATCCCTCACCTTCCTCATGATCATTGATGCCCCACGTGGTGAGATCTTGCATGGTGCCCCAGACCGAGGGAGATTGACCGTCATCTTGAACTTCTTCCATTTTCTAATAATTGCGCCAACAGTTGTTGCCTTCTCATCAAGCTGCTTGCCTATTGTCCTGTAGCCCATCCCAGCCTTGTGCAGGTCTACAATTTTATCCCTGATGTCCTTACACAGCTCTCTGGTCTTGGCCATTGTGGAGAGGTTGGAGTCTGTTTGATTGAGTGTGTGGACAAGTGTCTTTTATACAGGTAACGAGTTCAAACAGGTGCAGTTAATACAGGTAATGAGTGGAGAACAGGAGGGCCTCTTAAAGAAAAACTAACAGGTCTGTGAGAGCCGGAATTCTTACTGGTTGGTAGGTGTTCAAATACTTATGTCATGCAATAAAATGCAAATTAATTATTTAAAAATCATACAATGTGATTTTCTGGATTTTTGTTTTAGATTCCATCTCTCATAGTTGAAGTGTATGATAAAAATTACAGACTTCTACATGCTTTGTAAGTGGGAAAACCTGCAAAATCGGCAGTGTATCAAATACTTGTTCTCCCCACTGTATGTGTATATATATGTATATGTGTATTGAACACACACATACACCGGGGGCCAAAAGTTTGGAATATTACTCACTCAAGGGTTTTTCTTTATTTGCACTATTTTTTACATTGTAGAATTAAAGTGAAGACAAAACTATGACATAACACATATGGAATGAAGTAGTAACCCCAAAAAATCTAAATATATTTGACTTTTCAAAGTAGCCACTCTTTGCCTTGATGGCAGCTTTGCACACTCATGGCATTCTCTCAACCAGATTCATGAGGAGAGCCACAGGAATGGAAGACCCAGAAATACCTCTGCTGCTGAGGATAAGTTCATTAGAGCTACCAGCCTCAGATTGCAACCCAAATAAATGCTTCACAGAGTTCAAGTAACAGACACATCTCAACATCAACTGTTCAGAGGAGACTGTGAATCAGGCCTTCATGGTTGAATTGCTGCAAAGAAACCACTACTAAAGGACACCAATAAGAAGAAAAGACTTGATTGGGCCAAGAAACATGACCAATGGACATTAGACCGGTGGAAATTTGTCCTTTGGTCTAGAGTCCAAATGTGAGATTTTTGGTTATAACCTCAACCAAATTTAGATGGTTTGGGACCGCAGTGAAGGAAAAGCAGCCAACAAGTGCTCAGCATATGTGGGAACTCCTTTAAGACTGATGGAAAAGCATCCAGGTGAAGCTGGTTGAGAGAATGCCAAGAGTGTGCAAAGCTGCCATCAAGGCAAAGGGTGGCTACTTTGAAAAAAAACTTTGCTCCGTTCATCTTTCCCTCGATCCTGACTAGTCACCCAGTCCCTGCTGCTGAAAAACATCCCCACAGCATGATGCTGCCAGCACACTTCACTGTAGGGATGGTGCCAGGTTTCCTCCAGACGTGACGCTTGGCATTCAGACCAAAGAATTCAATCTTGGTTTCATCAGAGAATCTTGCTTCTCATGGTCAGAGATTCTTTAGGTGCAAGCAGGCTCCAAGCAGGCTTTCATGTGCCTTTTACTGAGGAGTGGCTTCTGTCTGGCAACTCTACCATAAAGGCCTGATTGGTGGACTGCTGCAGAGATGGTTGTTCATCTCTGCATAGGAACTCTGGAGCTCAGTGACCATCGGGTTCTTGGTTCACCTCACTGACCAAGGCCCTTCTCCCCCGATTGCTCAATTTGGCCGGGCGGCCAGCTCTAGGAAGTCTTGGTGGTTACAAACCTTTTAGAATTTCAGAATGATGGAGGCCACTGTGTTCTTGGGGACCGTCAATGCTGCAGACATTTTTTGGTATCCTTCCCCAGATCTGTGCCTCGACACAATCCTGTCTCGGAGCTCTACGGACAATTCCTTCGACCTCATGGCTTAGTTTTTTCTCTGACATGCACTGTCAAGCTTATATAGACAGGTGTGTGCCTTTCCAAATCATGTCCAATCAATTAAATTTACCACAGGTGGACTCCAAGTTGTAGAAACATCTCAAGGATGATCAGTGGAAACAGGATGCATCTGAGCTCAATTTAGAGTCTCATAGCAAAGGGTCTGAATACTTATGTAAATAACGTACAGTTGAAGTCGTGAGTTTACATACACCTTAGCCAAATACATTTAAACTCAGTTTTTCACAATTCCTGACATTTAATCCTAGTAAAACTTCCCTGTCTTAGGTCAGTTAGGATCACCACTTTATTTTAAGAATGTGAAATGTCAAAATATTAGAGAGAACTATTTATTTCAGCTTTTATTTCTTTCATCACATTCCCAGTGGGTCAGAAGTTTACTTACACTCAATTAGTATTTGGTAGCATTGCCTTTAAATTGTTTAACTTGGGTCAAACGTTTCAGGTAGCCTTCCACAAGCTTCCCACAATAAGTTGGGTGAATTTTGGCCCATTCCTCCTGACAGAACTGGTGTAACTGAGTCAGGTTTGTAGGCCTCCTTGCTCGCACACGCTTTTTCAGTTCTGCCCACAAATGTTCTATAGGATTGAGTTCAGGGCTTTGTGATGGCCACTCCAATACCTTGACTTTGTTGTCCTTAAGACATTTTGCCACAACTTTGGAAGTATGCTTGGGGTCATTGTCCATTTGGAAGACCCATTTGCGACCAAGCTTTAACTTCCTGACAGATGTCTTGAGATGTTGCTTCAATATATCCACATCATTTTCCTTCCTCATGATGCCATCTATTTTGTGAAGTGCACCAGTCCCTCCTGCAGCAAAGCACCCCCACAACATGATGCTGCCACCCCCGTGCTTCACGGTTGGGATGGTGTTCTTCAGCTTGCAAGCCTCCCACTTTTTCCTCCAAACATAACGATGGTCATTATGGCCAAACAGTTCTATTTTCCTTGAGCACCTGGTCGAGGCAAATTTATGGTGAAATGATTGTCTTTCCACTTCCGTATTATGGCCCCAACAGTGCTCACTGGAACATTCAGAAGCTTAGAAATGCGCCTATAACCAATGCCATCATTATGTTTTGCAACAATTAGGTTGCGAAGGTCTTGAGACAGCTCTTTGCTTTTACCCATCATGAGATGTGTCTTGTGTGACACCTTGGCAATGAGACCTTTTTGTAGGCCATCAGTTGGGACTGAACCAGCTGATATTAATTTGCACTGACAGGGGGCTGGATTGCTTTTTAATTACTGATAGTTTTCAGCTGTTGTCTTGGCTTTCCATGCCTTTTTGCACCTCCCTTTCTTCATGTGTTCAATACTTTTTCCCTGTGTCATTTCACATTATTACACATAACTTAATTTCTTTGTATGTATGGGTTACTTGGGTTGTTACCAACATCTGGTGAAAATGTCATGTCAATAGCACCTTTGGAAATATATTTACTGAGAAAAATGGTGACGTGTTCAATACTTATTTCACCCGCTGTATATATATATATATATATATGTATGTGTGTATATATACTCTTTTTTAATGGTGGCCCAAAAACAATTTAACAGATTCGCACAATTTTTGTGCGATGATTGAGTGTATAAAAGTGCTAGTTGAGATTTTCCACTAAAGGATGTGTATATGATGACTAACATAAGCACCAATTTAATTCCACAAGATTATGCAAATTAACCCATAGACAGATAAGCATAACTGGTCAAATGTTTTTCCATCAATGAATAGGCTAAAATGCATTATTTCACAATGGATTTTTTGTTGTTGTGGGGGGGCACAATTGGCCGGTGCCAACTTCATTCATCCCCGTTTCAATATTTGTACCTCCAGAAGCCGGCTAACAGAAACCCTGATACATATATCATTCTTATACAAGCACACACCCTCGTCTATTAACTCTCATCCTGTTTTCTGCAACTCTGTATCTCTTTACCATTCTGCCAATCCCCGGGCTCTCCATGTGGGATTAGGATTAGAGTTAGTCTGAGGCTGGCGTGTTTAATGAGCACTAATTGATCCATGAGTGCCGACGTGTCGGGTACTCTCCAACAGATAGCCAGAGGATTACGTGAGAACAAGTAGCCGGGCCGTTTAACAACCCACTACCGTGCCATGGTCTGTCTGAGGGATCGAGGTCTCAGATGGTGGTAGTATGTTTTCCTGGAGATAGAACGACCACTGCGTTCTATCTTGATTCTCTGAATCTCTTCAGCTTCTCTGAGCTCGCTTTTCTTTCTGCTCTTCGGTCTGTTGTCGGCAAAGGAACCCTTGTTATGCTGATTCCTCCTGGCTATCTCCAGCTGGGCTGTTTAGCTGAAAACAAACAAGCTGTTCTTTCAGGCTGTGCATAATTTATGTGGTAAACAGTTAGTCTAATTGGGAAAGATGCAAGCAACAACTATGGATTGTTATAGGATATCAATTGTAGCAACTTCCTAACCACCTACTTCTCTCTTGTTGTTTTAGAGAGCTCCATTCTCGTGATTGGTCCGAGCATCTGTCTGTCTGGCCCGGTGGACCCCTCCCCCTTGGAAGCGTCTCTCAGCCCAGAGTGTGTCAGTCAGAATGGGACAATAGCCGCAGTCGCCATCGGACCTCCCCCTCCTTCTCTTTGCTCTCGGTCTGCCCCTTCCCCTAACACACACACAGCCAGCCCCTGACCACTCCTCTGCCCACTGTACTAGCCCTTCCCCTAACACACACACACAGCCAGCCCCTGACCACTCCTCTGACCACTGTACTAGCCCTTCCCCTAACACACACACACAGCCAGCCCCTGACCACTCCTCTGACCACTGTACTAGCCCTTCCCCTAACACACACACAGCCAGCCCCTGACCACTCCTCTGACCACTGTACTAGCCCTTCCCCTAACACACACACAGCCAGCCCCTGACCACTCCTCTGACCACTGTACTAGCCCTTCCCCTAACACACACACACAGCCAGCCCCTGACCACTCCTCTGACCACTGTACTAGCCCTTCCCCTAACACACACACACAGCCAGCCCCTGACCACTCCTCTGCCCACTGTACTAGTTACTACAGTCCACTCCCTCTTCCTACCTCTCTAACCAGCCAGCCTTGTCAAGCCAAACACAACCATAATCCTGTGTAAAGGATAGGGTCCTATACAGCTTCCTCTGCTCCCTGTGTTGCTGGGTGCTGCTGTTCGTATGAAGAGCCCCATGAGAGTAGCTGCTACAGAACAGAAGACGGCACAATTACACCCAGTCAGCCGTTTACTGGAAACAAACCAGCTGTGGTGGCTGGGACACTGATGGAATTCTAGAAGCATGATGTTGGGCTGGCATCGCCACCACGCGCCATCGATGAACCAGAGGGCCACCAGCAGACTTTGGAGATCGACACATTTCGACTTGTGGTGGGACTAGAGGTTGAAATAGAGACACAATAAAGATATCCATTTTTTTTATTCATTTTTTTTGCAGGGTTTCTCCAGTGATCAGTTGAACCAAAGTGCCTTATTGGTTTCTCACTGTAAACTTGATCTAACTTCATATCACACTCCAGTATCTGAACATAATTTAAACATTTCAACATATTTTACGGATTTTGCACTTTTCATTCATATACCTCCATATCCATTGCCTGTTGCACTTGTCATATCATACACAGTTGCACAGTACTGACAGTGCACACCTTTTTGTACTGTAAAAACATACACATCCATACATACTGTTGACAATCCGACCCTGTATTTCACCCAGCCACAAAGCAAGCATTCTCTCCCAGCGTTCCTCAGGTTTAGGTCACTAGGACTAACGAAGCCAAACAAATCACCAAACCGCTTTCCAAGTTCCTTGTTGCAACGCAGAGCCAGCGACATGGCGACGCGGCTACAGTCAAAATGGCGCTACCTGTTCATGTTCCTGGGTGTCCAGTTGGTCGTCATGGCACTGCTGTCCCGCGAGGGCTACCACAAGCGGGTGTCATACTTCATACGGATTTTCCGCAAGCCAGACACCACGGTGTCGGGGACGTCCGGTGCTGGCATGCCCCACGCACACAACTTCACGGGAAGTGATGTCTACGCCAACTTGTCCCTCCTGGCCAAGGCCCACGGCCGGGGCGAGGACATGCCCTACTGCCCCAGGACGTCTCCCCTGATAGGTGAGTTCACCCATAGAAATAGAAGTCCTAGAACTGGCAGCCCCGTTCTATTTCTATGAGTTCACCAGCCGCCCCTGCAATTACCCAGCCCTCCACCCGTATCTCTTACTACAAGTACCGGGGATAAGAGAGTACCTTCACACTGCAGCCTGCTAACATGTCTAAAGGGCACAGACTGAAACTGAAGGAGTGGTTTTTACAATGTACACCAGAACAATACTTTCTCGTAAAAAGAAAGTGGCTGAGATACTTTATTAGCGTGTGTAAAACGTAATGTGAAATGTGGGCAGTCAGAAAGGAATTTCTAAATAACTCCACACCTGCATCTCTACTTGCTTGTTAGTAGGCTACTGATCTGACCAGGTTGGATGGGTAGTGGGCTTGCAAAATTGGAGAAATCCTGGTTGGAGATTTCTATATTTCCTGCATATTCTGTTCTGATTCCGGAAGTCCTGCAACCAGGATTTCTTGTAAAGTTACCAGAATTTATATGGTGGAACCTTGGCTTCACCTATACAGTCAGGAATGGATCAATGTTCAATGATGGCCCCTAGTAAGGGAAGGAAGGAGGTGTTTTGACTGTGAGATAATTCAAACTGAGCTGTGACTTTGTGGCGGCTGACCCAACAGTAGTGTTTGTTGTAAGCTTCGACTAGGAGGCACTGAATATACTTGTGTTCAAATGAAGGTGAGTTTATCTTGTGTCCAACTTTTTTGTCTTCAGATTTTGATATAAACACTGAAACCAAGAGATTTGCCAGAAAAGGCTTCTACAATGTCTTTCTGTGCCCTTTTATGTTCCACAGGTGTTTATTTGCAGTGGTTACTGACTTTGAAGTGACAAACTTAGGCTCCATAGCCTAGGCCTACTCTCTATGTATTTATTTGGACAGTGAAACTATAACTTTATATTTGGCTCTATACTGCAGCGAGGTGACAGAAATGAATGTATATAGGGGACATGGATGAAAGGGGAAACACTGCATTACTTTTCTGAATTACAGCACTAAAAACACCTAATTTATCAGCTAGCAAAACCAAACTTGGACTTTGTTCTGCTTTTTAAACGGTTCTGTTTTGTTGAAACGTGTTCTGTGATGGTATTGAGGGTTACCGTGTTAGAACGAGCATGTCAGCATGGACAACCTACTGATTTGGAGGGTGTGTTATGATACAGGTCTAGTAATAAAAGGCTGTTATTACTAGACCGTTTCTCTTTTCAGTTGGACCGATCCACGTCAACTTTCCTTCCGGGCTGACACTGGCCCAAGTGTCGCGGAAGAATCCATTGGTGGTCCGCGGGGGGCGCTACAGGCCGCCTGACTGTGAGGCGCGGCACCGCACCGCCATAATCATTCCCCACAGAAACCGGGAGCAACACCTAAAGATCCTCCTCTACTACCTTCACCCGTTACTACAGCGACAGCAGCTCAACTACGGCATCTACGTCATCCACCAGGTCACACACACACACACCACACCACACCACACCACACACCACACACACCACAACACAACACAACACAACACAACACAACACAACACAACACAACACAACACAACACAACACAACACAACACAACACAACACAACACAACACAACACAACACAACACAACACAACACAACACAATACAACACAACACAGTTTCAAAAGGTTAATTTAAAGGGGAAATCTGCAGTTGCTACATACATTTTTGGGCTAATAAATGAATGATATGTACCTATTGATTCTTGAAGAATATCACTTATAAAAGTCTCAAGCTTAGTTCAACTGTCGTACCATCAGAACCCAACATATAAGCTTGTTTTACTCCAATGTTTGTAAACAAAGTACATGTAAACACTATAGCCTGGAAACATAGTTAAAACTATAGATCTGATATCATGGATGGTCAGTCCTTGCATCCATAACTCTGTCTGTGAATTTGAGTGGTTACATATTTCTCCAGCTGATCCCTCAGCTTTGTAACATGGCTATTAAAGTATCTCTTTCTGTCATTTACCTGTACAGCTAATTTAACCATGCAAATATTCACTTACCTGTTCATTTACCCAGACTGTCTATTAAGTAAACTATTATTACCCTCACTCATATCATACGCATTTTTAGCTACTGAAGTATTTCTCTGCCATCAACCTGTATAGTATAGTTAACCATCCAACATCCACCAATGTATAGTGTACATATTCAGCCAACCACCCATACTATGCAATGTCTTTTTATAGCTTTTTTGCACTCCAGATATCTTGTATTTTTATACTTTTTCATACTGCCGCTCTATGTATCATGTATCGTGTATCTGTGTATTTGTGGCATTTTGCACCTGCCCTGTGTTTTGTTGTTGTTGCTGCTTGACAAAGGCATTTCCCCTCTGGGATCTTTCCATCTTTCTTTCTTTCCCGAAACGGAGTCGCAGGAAACACTTTGTTATTGTTTCAACTGTTGATTGCATCTTTAAAGAACATTAATGGTATCTATTGATTGTGCAATCTGTAACATCCTATCAGTATGAAGATGTTCTAAATCTGTAACTGCCTATCAGTATGAAGATGTTCTAAATCTGTAACATCCTATCAGTATGAAGATGTTCTAAATCTGTAACTGCCTATCAGTATGAAGATGTTCTAAATCTGTAACAGCCTATCAGTATGAAGATGTTCTAAATCTGTAACATCCTATCAGTATGAAGATGTTCTAAATCTGTAACTGCCTATCAGTATGAAGATGTTCTAAATCTGTAACAGCCTATCAGTATGAAGATGTTCTAAATCTGTAACATCCTATCAGTATGAAGATGTTCTAAATCTGTAACAGCCTATCAGTATGAAGATGTTCTAAATCTGTAACAGCCTATCAGTATGAAGATGTTCTAAATCTGTAACAGCCTATCAGTGTGAAGATGTTCTAAATCTGTAACAGCCTATCAGTGTGAAGATGTTCTAAATCTGTAACAGCCTATCAGTGTGAAGATGTTCTAAATCTGTAACAGCCTATCAGTGTGAAGATGTTCGAAATCTGTAACAGCCTATCAGTGTGAAGATGTTCTAAATCTGTAACATCCTATCAGTGTGAAGATGTTCGAAATCTGTAACATCCTATCAGTGTGAAGATGTTCTAAATCTGTAACAGCCTATCAGTGTGAAGATGTTCTAAATCTGTAACATCCTATCAGTGTGAAGATGTTCTAAATCTGTAACATCCTATCAGTGTGAAGATGTTCTAAATCTGTAACATCCTATCAGTGTGAAGATGTTCTAAATCTGTAACAGCCTATCAGTGTGAAGATGTTCTAAATCTGTAACATCCTATCAGTGTGAAGATGTTCTAAATCTGTAACATCCTATCAGTGTGAAGATGTTCTAAATCTGTAACAGCCTATCAGTGTGAAGATGTTCTAAATCTGTAACATCCTATCAGTATGAAGATGTTCTAAATCTGTAACAGCCTATCAGTATGAAGATGTTCTAAATCTGTAACAGCCTATCAGTATGAAGATGTTCTAAATCTGTAACAGCCTATCAGTATGAAGATGTTCTAAATCTGTAACAGCCTATCAGTGTGAAGATGTTCTAAATCTGTAACAGCCTATCAGTGTGAAGATGTTCTAAATCTGTAACAGCCTATCAGTGTGAAGATGTTCTAAATCTGTAACATCCTATCAGTGTGAAGATGTTCTAAATCTGTAACATCCTATCAGTGTGAAGATGTTCTAAATCTGTAACAGCCTATCAGTGTGAAGATGTTCTAAATCTGTAACATCCTATCAGTGTGAAGATGTTCTAAATCTGTAACATCCTATCAGTGTGAAGATGTTCTAAATCTGTAACAGCCTATCAGTGTGAAGATGTTCTAAATCTGTAACAGCCTATCAGTATGAAGATGTTCTAAATCTGTAACAGCCTATCAGTATGAAGATGTTCTAAATCTGTAACAGCCTATCAGTATGAAGATGTTCTAAATCTAACAGCCTATCAGTATGAAGATGTTCTAAATCTGTAACAGCCTATCAGTATGAAGATGTTCTAAATCTGTAACAGCCTATCAGTATGAAGATGTTCTAAATCTGTAACAGCCTATCAGTATGAAGATGTTCTAAATCTGTAACAGCCTATCAGTATGAAGATGTTCTAAATCTAACAGCCTATCAGTATGAAGATGTTCTAAATCTGTAACAGCCTATCAGTATGAAGATGTTCTAAATCTGTAACAGCCTATCAGTATGAAGATGTCCTTTAACTTTGTACAAATTACCAAAAATGTATTCAGTTGGCGTTCTAGCATCGAGGTCTGCCCTCTGGTGTCCTGACCATGGAATTACACACAGCCTTGTGGTTGAAAGATGCTTACCGAAGGCTTAAGAGTTTAATCTTCTTAACAATCCCTTTTGTTTACACTTTAACAAAGCACTTTATCTCACACTTTTAGTCAAGTTGTCACTACTTGCTTTGTTTGCAACATATGAATGCCAAGCCAACCTCGACCAAGTGAGCAAACCAACCTGTTTTCTGTTGTTTATGCCTGACTCTGCATGCATGCAGTATCTTTGTAACCAGTGCCAGATTGCACAGAAACAAGATAATGCATGTCTTCAGCCGTGGTTTTATCATAGTTTCTCACACACACAGACACAGACACACACACACACACACACAGAAACACACACACAGACACACACACACAGACACACACACACACACACACACACACACACAGACACACACACACACACACACACAGACACACTTAGACCATTTTGAGTGTATGCTATGAAATTGTATCTACAGTCTGAAGTACACTGAAGTATAATTACAAGTATTCTATAAGTGTCAAAGGCTTTCATTGACAATGACATTCAGTTTATGCAAAGAGTCAATATTTGCAGTGTTGACCCTTCTTTTTCAAGACCTCTGCAATCCGCCCTGGCATGCTGTCAATTAACTTCTGGGCCGCATCCTGAATGATGGCAGGCCATTCTTGCATAATCAATGCTTGGAGTTTGTCAGAAGATGTGGGTTTTTGTTTGTCCACCTGCCTCTTGAGGATCGACCACAAGTTCTCAATGGGATTAAGGTCTGGGGAGTTTCCTGGCCATGGACCCAAAATGTCGATGTTTTGTTCCCAGAGCCACTTAGTTATCACTTTTGCCTTATGGCAAGGTGCTCCATCATGCTGGAAAAGGCATTGGTCGTCACCAAACTGTTCTTGGATGGTTGGGAGAAGTTGCTCTCGGAGGATGTGTTGGTACCATTCTTTATTCATGGCTGTGTTCTTAGGCAAAATTGTGAGTGAGCCCACTCCCTTGGCTGAGAAGCAACCCCACACATGAATGGTCTCAGGATGCTTTACTGTTGGCATGACACAGGACTGATGGTAGCGCTCACCTTGTCTTCTCCGGACAAGGTGTTTTCTGGATGGCCCAAACAATCGGAAAGGGGATTCATCAGAGAAAATGACTCTACCCCAGTCCTCAGCAGTCCAATCCCTGTACCTTTTGCAGAATATCAGTCTGTCCCTGATGTTTTTCCTGGAGAGAAGTGGCTTCTTTGCTGCCCTTCTTGACACCAGGCCATCCTCCAAAAGTCTTCGCCTCACTGTGCGTGCAGATGCTGCCTCACACCTGCCTGCCTCACACCTGCCTGCGGCCATTCCTGAGCAAGCTCTGCACTGGTGGTGGCCCGATCCCGCAGCTGAATCACCTTTAGGAGACGATCCTGGTGCTTGCTGGACTTTCTTGGGCGCCCTGACGCCTTCTTCACAACAATTGAACCTCTATCCTTGAAGTTCTTGATGATCCGATAAATGGTTGATTTAGGTGCAATCTTACCAGCAGCAATATCCTTGCCTGTGAAGCCCTTTTTGTGCAAAGCAATGATGACGGCACGTGTTTCCTTGCAGGTAACCATGGTTGACAGAGGAAGAACAATGATTTCAAGCACCACCCTCCTTTTAAAGCTTCCAGTCTGTTATTCTGACTCAATCAGCATGACAGAGTGATCTCCAGCCTTGTCCTCGTCAACACTCTCACCTGTGTTAACGAGACAATCACTGACATGACAATCACTGGTTTCAATGATGGGTGATTTTGGCATAGAGGATGCCTAGGTCAATAAGGGGAAAATATATATTTCTGGAGACAAATTACGAGGCATTAGTGGATATTCTCACTGCTCTCAGGGCAGAAGTGACTATATCTAGCTGCAACCAGTCCTGCCCTGAGAACAGTCTTGGTTTCCACTAATGTGATCCACGTTGTGATTCAAAACCTTTTGCAGTAGTTTTAGTTAAGGTAGTTGTTGAAAACTAGCCACTTGCAAAATGCACTCATTAAAAATTACCTGATCTCCATCTTGCTACTATTTAGTATGTTATTGAAGCAGATAAAGTAGTGATGGAGGCCATCATTGAAACCATCCACTAGTCACTGTGTTGCCTAGGGTCAGGTGTTCCAGACTACTAACAGAGTAAACTGTATGAAAATGTATATTTAATGGACACTATGTCATTGTGTTGTCATGTATGGAACCAACGTCAGCGTTTACACTATATTAATTTAGCTGTGGGGCCCAAATATGGGAGAGAGATAGATATATACAGTTGAAGTGGGAAGTTTACATACACTTAGGTTGAAGTCATTAAAACTCATTTTTCAACCACTCCACAGATTTCATGTTAACAAACTATAGTTTTGTCAAGTCGGTTAGGACATCTACTTTGTACATGACAAGTAATTCTTCCAACAATTGTTTACAGACAGATTATTTCACTTATAATTCACTATATCACAATTCCAGTGGGTCAGACGTTTGCATACACTAAGTTGACTGTGTGTCAGGCTCTGGCCATAGAGAAGCTTTGCTTCTCTATATTTCTATGGTCAGAGTCTGGCAGTTCTAGTAATTCTACGTCTGTGTGGTGTTGTGTGTGGGATCCCTAATTAGAGGCAGCTGCTATGCATTACCTCTAATTAGGGATCTTACTTATATGTCTGTGTTCCACTCCGTTGGCGTGGTTCATTGTTGTATATGGTCTCTCTCCACACCCGAACGTGACAGAATGAACCACCACCCGACCAAGCAGCGTAAATCGGGAGCAACGGAGAAGAAAGGAGGACAAAGACGAAATCGAGGAAAAGGAGGAAACGGAGCCCGTAGTAAACCCCAGGAAAATTTCGGGGGGGGGGCTATGGGGGTGGTCTGGTAAGGAAGAGGACGCACCAATACCACTCTCCATGTGGGATACACTGTGCCCAAATTATAAATGGGGGGCACAAAGTGTAGAAGAGGAGGAGTATTTGGAGAGAAATTTTGGAGACGTTTTGGAGGAGATGTGGGAGATAGCGGAGGAAGTAGAACGGGAAATGTCGGAGTGGAATGATCCGTGTCCAGTCGCCTACTCCGGTAAAGCAGTCCGCTTTACCGGTACCCAGTCGGGGTCCGGCCGTCTGCTCTACTCCAATGCCAGAGCAGTCCATTCCACCGGTGCCCAGTCTGGGTCCGGCCGTCTGCTACACTCCAGTGCGCCTCTCCAGTCCGGTACGTCATGTGCCTGCTCCTCGCACTCGCCCTGAGGTGCGTGTCACCAGTCCGGTGCCATCAGTGCCGACTCCACGCACCAAGCCTCCAGTGCGCCTCTCCAATCCGGTACGTCAGGTGCCTGCTCCTCGCACTCGCCCTGAGGTGCGTGTCACCAGTCCGGTGCCGTCAGTGCCGACTCCACGCACCAAGCCTCCAGTGCGCCTCTCCAATCCGGTACGTCAGGTGCCTGCTCCCCGCACTCGCCCTGAAGCGCGTGTTATTAGTCATGTGCCACCAGTGCCGACTCCACGCACCAGGCTTCCAGTGCGCCTCCCCAGTCCGGTACGTCCCGTGCCGACTCCCCGCACTCAACCTCCAGTGCGTGTGCCTAGCCAGGTTCCTCCAGTTCCGGCTTCACGCACCAGGCTTCCAGTGCGCCTCTCCAGTCCGGTACGTCCCGTGCCGACTCCCCGCACTCGACCTCCAGTGCGTGTGCCCAGCCAGGTTCCTCCAGTGCCAGCTCCACGCATCAGGCCTCCAGTGCGCCTCTACAGTCCGGTACGTCCCGTGCCGACTCCCCGCACTCGACCTCCAGTGCGTGTGCCCAGCCAGGTTCCTCCAGTGCCAGCTCCACGCACCAGGCCTCCAGTGCGCCTCTACAGTCCGGTACGTCCCGTGCCGACTCCCCGCACTCGACCTCCAGTGCGTGTGCCCAGCCAGGTGCCTCCAGTGCCAGCTCCACGCATCAGACCGTCGGTGCGCCTCGACAGCCCGGAGCCTCCCGTGATGGTCGACAGCCCGGAGCCTCCCGTGATGGTCGACAGCCCGGAGCCTCCCGAGATGGTCGACAGCCCGGAGCCTCCCGCGATGGTCGACAGCCCGGAGCCTCCCGCGATGGTCGACAGCCCGGAGCCTCCCGCGACGGTCGACAGCCCGGAGCCTCCCGCGACGGTCGACAGCCCGGAGCCTCCCGCGACGGTCGACAGCCCGGAGCCTCCCGCGACGGTCGACAGCCCGGAGCCTCCCGCGACGGTCGACAGCCCGGAGCCTCCCGCGACGCTCGACAGCCCGGAGCCTCCCGCGACGCTCGACAGCCTGAGCCTTTTGCCCCACCATGGTCATTTCCTGGACTAGTGGGTTGCCCCTTTAAATGGCCTGAGTCGCCAGCCACACCGGGGTCCAGTCCGGGCCCAGTAGAAATGGGGAGGAAGCTATCCACTTCGCCGGGGCCGGAACCGCCACCTGCGATGGTGTGATGTTTTTCCCTCCCTGACCCTTCCCTCATGGTTTTGTGTTTGTTTTTCTTGCGGCCGGGAGTCCGCGCCTTTGGGGGGGGGTACTGTCAGGCTCTGGCCATAGAGAAGCTTTGCTTCTCTATATTTCTATGGTCAGAGTCTGGCAGTTCTAGTAATTCTACGTCTGTGTGGTGTTGTGTGTGGGATCCCTAATTAGAGGCAGCCGCATTGCATTACCTCTAATTAGGGATCCTACTTATATGTCTGTGTTCCACTCGTAATGCGTGGTTCATTGTTATGTTGTCTCGTGTTCGTGCTACGTGTGTCTTTATTATTATCATTTGTTATTTTGTATGGTTCGTCAGTTCAATTGAATAAATCATGTCGAACTATGGATACGCTGCGCCTTGGTCTCTCTACACACCCGAGCGTGACACTGTGCCTTTAAACAGCTTGGAAAATTCCAGAAAATGATGTCATTGCTTTAGAAGCTTCTGATAGGCTAATTGACATAATTAGAGTCAATTTGAGGTGTACCTGTGGATGTATTTCAAGGCCTACCTTCAAACTCAGTGCCTCTTTGCTCGACATCTTGGGAAAATCAAAAGAAATCAGCCAAGACTTCAGAAAAAAATGGGAAGAAAGTCTGGTTCATCCTTGGGAGCAATTTCCAAACGCCTGAAGGTATCACGTTCATCTGTACAAAGAATAGTATGCAAGTATAAACACCATGGGACCACGTTCAGGAAGGAGACGCGTTCTGTCTCCTAGAGATGAACGTACTTTGGTGCGAAAAGTGCAAATCAATCCCAGAACAACAGCAAAGGACCTTGTGAAGATGCTGGAGGAAACAGGTATAAACGTATCTATATCCACAGTAAAACAAGTCCTATATTGACATAACCTGAAAGGCCGCTCAGCAAGGAAGAAGACACTGCTCCAAAACCGCCATAAAAAAGCCAGACTACAGTTTGCAACTGCGCATGGGGACAAAGATCGTACTTTTTGTAGAAATGTCCTCTGGTCTGATGAAACAAAAATAGAACTGTTTGGCCATAATGACCATCGTTATGTTTGGAGGAAAAAGGGGGAGGCTTGCAAGCTGAAGAACACCATCCCAACCGTGAAGCACGGTGGTGGCAGCATCATGTTGTGGGGGTGCTTTGCTGCAGGAGGGACTGGTGCACTTCACAAAATAGATGGCATCATGAAGAAGGAAAATTATGTGGATATATTGAAGCAACATCTCAAGACATCAGTCAGGAAGTTAAAGCTTGGTCGCAAATGGGTCTTCCAAATGGACAATGACCCCAAGCTTCCAAAGTTGGGTCTGCACACACACACGGGCACAGCACACACACACTGCAAAAGTAAAACATTTTAACAAAGCAAGAGCAGTAACAGCACTATAACTATGTTCAGTAACAGGCTCAACCCACACAAACACACAATAACACTAGTTCTTGTTCAATTAGGCCACAATGCTTTTTGAACAGTAAAAATAATGTATTTGTGTTTTTTTTTCACCTTTATTTAACCAGGTAGGTCAGTTGAGAACAAGTTCTCATTTGCGACCTGGCCAAGACAAAGCAAAGCAGTGAGACAAAAACAACACAGAGTTACACATTAAACAAACATAGTCAAAAAACGATGGGTGTGACTGCTCACTATCTGCAAGTTTGTTGTAGTCTGGCTCGCAGTTTGTCACGGCCAGTCTAATGCAGTCTGTCAGATGTGCATCAGTAAGGCAAGAACGGTATTTGGACTTGATTATTTTCATCTGGGAAAAGGCCATCTCACAGAGGTATGTAGATCCAAAAAAGGCCTTCACCTTAATTGTGCAGGTTGGAAGGAGTGCATACTTCTCTCTAATCACAAGTCCCCAAAAGTCCTTGTCTCTCAATCTAGCTTTCAACTCAATGTCACTTTGTAAATCAATTATCTCCATGTCAACTCCGTGAACGCCCACCATGCATTGCGGATGGTTGTTATTGACACTAATTTCTGAATTAGAATGTTTTTCTCAGTCACATATTGTTTGAATTCGTTGTACACATCCTGGCCCGTTGTTCTCTCTTTCATTGGAATCAGAGTGAGAAGGTCCTCCTTCGTTGTGGAATCCTGGAAAGCCCTCCGAACAAACACCATCAGCTGGTCTCTGTCTGTAATATCCGTGGACTCGTCAAATTGAAGAGAAAAGCATTTACATAGCGATAAGTCTTCAAGCACTTGTTGGGAAATATCCTCAGACAGCATCACAACTCTTCTGGCTACAGTAGATGCTTCAAGAGTCTATTATTGCTGTTTTAATGTCTTCTTTGTTTTAGAAGTCCGTGAATAACGTTTCCGCGGTGACAGTCATAGCTTCTCTGAACAACTCACCGTCAGTAAATGTTTTTTTGTGGTTAGCAATGATGTGGCTAACACGGAATGATGCCTCTGTTGCAGCCTTGTTTTTAGCTGTAGGCTTCTTAAAAAGTGTCTGCTGAAAAAAATGTTTTTTTACAAAACGCCTCGCGATCGACTCGAAATGCCTTGAAGATCGCGATCGACTGTTTGGTGACCAATGCTATAGAACATTTGTGGGCAGAACTGGAAAAGCTTGTGCGAGCAAGGAGGCTTACAAACCTGACTCCGTTACACCAGTTCTGTCAGGAGGAATGGGCCAAAATTCACCCAAATAAATAGTTCTCTCTACTATTATTCTGACATTTCACATTGTTAAAATAAAGTGGTGATCCTAACTGACCTAAGACATTTTTACTAGGATTACATTTCAGGAATTGTATGTATTTGGCTAAGGTGTATGTAAACTTCTGACTTCAACTGTGTGTGTACACACACACACACACACACACACTATGCCATAACACATATGGAATCATGTAGTAACCAAAAAAGTGTTAAACAAATCAAAATGTATTTTATATTTGAGTTTCTTTGCCTTTGTGGCTACTTTGAAGCATCTCAAATATAAAATATACTTTGATTTGTTTAAAACTTTTTTTGGTTACTACATGATTCCATATGTGTTATGTCATAGTTTTGATGTCTTCACTTTTATTCTACAATGTAAAAAATAGTGCAAATAAAGAAAAACCCTTGAATGAGTAATATTCAAAACTTTTGGCCCCCAGTGTATGTATATATACACTACATGGCCAAAGTATGTGGAGACCTCTTCGAATTAGTGGATTCAGCTTTTTTCAGACACACTTTCAACGTGTTACCGTCATAAAGGCCACCTTTCCAACAAGTCAGTTCGTCAAATTTCTGCCCTGCTAGAGCTGCCCCGGTCAACTGTAAGTGTGTTATTGTGAAGTGGAAACGTCTAGAAGCAACAACGTCTCAGCCGCGAAGTGGTAGGCCACACAAGCTTGGTTGCAACACTCACTAGAGTTCCACACGGCCTCTGGAAGCAACAGTTCGTTGGGAGCTTCATTAAATGGGTTTCCATGGCCGAGCAGCTGCACACAAGTCTAAGATCACCATGCGCAATGCCAAGTGTCGGCCGGAGTGGTGTAAAGCTCTCCAACATTTGGACTCTGGAGCAGTGGAAATGACGCTTCACCATCTGGCAGTCTGATGGACTAATCTGGGTTTGGTTGATGCCAGGAGAACGCTACCCGCCCGAATGCATAGTGCCAACTGTAAAGTTTGGTGCAGGAGGAATAATGATCTGGGACTGTTTTTCATGGTTCAGGCCCCTTAGTTCCAGTGAAGGGAAATCTTAACGCTACAGCATACAATGACATTGTAGACGATTCTGTGCTTCCAACTTTGTGGCAACAGTTTTGGGAAGGCCCTTTCCTGTTTCAGCATGACAATGCCCTCGTGCACAAAGTGAGGTCCATACAGAAATGGTTTGTCGATCGGTGTGGAAGATTTTGACTGGCCTGCACAGAGCCCTGATCTCAACACCATCGAACACCTTTGGGATTAATTGGAATGCTGACTGCGATCCAGGCCTAACCGCCCAACATCAGTGTCCGACCTCACTAATGCTCTTGTGGCTGAATGGAAGTAAGTCCCTGCAGCAATGTTCCAACATCTAGTGGAAAGGCTTCCCAGAAGAGTGGAGGTTGTTATTGCAGCAAAGGGGGACCAACTCCATATTAATGCCCATGATTTTGGAATGATGTTCAATAAGCAGGCGTCCACATACGTTTAACCATGTCTCCACCTCTGTGCTTTTTAGGCTGGTAACTACAAGTTTAACCGGGCCAAGCTGATGAACGTTGGGTTCCGGGAGGCCATGCGGGAGGAGGACTGGGACTGCCTGTTCTTCCACGATGTGGACCTCATCCCTGAGGACGACCGCAATGCCTACATGTGCGACGCCAACCCCAAGCACGCCGCCATCGCCATGGACAAGTTTGGATACAAGTCAGTCTGTCTTTGTTTTGCTTCTTTTCATAGTTATTAGTTCCTCTTTTCACCAGTTTATTCAACACATGTCAGTGAAGACTCCAGTTCTTTCATTATGTGTGGCTTCACTCACTTCTGATTTCACTTGTTCACTATCTGATCCTCGGTCATTCTCCTAGGCTGCCATACAAGATGTATTTCGGAGGGGTCTCAGCGTTGTCTCCACTGCACTACCTGAAGATGAACGGCTTCCCCAACAACTACTGGGGCTGGGGAGGAGAGGACGATGACATTGGAGTCAGGTGAGAGGGGGTTTTGGGGGTTTTTGGGGGTGCAACATTGAGCTGTGGTCCTGTTGTGGTTTGTTCTGTCTAACAAAATGATACAATTTAAAGAAACACTGAATAATCGTATTATTTATAATAGATCAAAACAAATATTTATTTTTCCTTCCCTCTCATCTCAGAGTATCACTAGGAGGGATGTTCATCTCTCGTCCATCGGTGAAGGTGGGCCGCTACAAGATGATCAAACACAAGCTGGACAAGGGAAACGACGTGAACCCCAAGAGGTATTGTACAGGACTGACAAGTCAGCCCCCCTGTGTGCATGGCATGTGTTTGTGTATGGCTGGGGTCCATTCAGTAGGGTGACACGTTCAGATGATTTAAAATAGAATGTGCTGCCTATCTGTACATTTAATTTCCATCTGCTACCTCTGAATGTTGCCCTCTATCTAATAAGACCTAGGTGTGTTGAATAAACCCCCAGTCCATCACTAAAAGCCCCTCTCCCTCCCCTAGGTTCAACATGCTGGCCAAGACGCGTCAGACGTGGAAGCTGGACGGCATGAACACGGTGGAGTACGAGGTGCTGTCACGTGACCACTTCCCCCTCTACACCAACATCACTGTGCACATCGGCACCGAGGCCGGCCTACATGCCACGCCGCAGTCCCCCAAGATCCCTGCCAAAGTCCCAGCCAAGCCACTGGTCGAAGCCCCCGCCAAACCTCCAGCCAAGCTCCAACAGGAACAACCACCGAACCAACCCACAAACCACTGACTTGGACCACCTTTACCCACTCCACTCCCATCCACCACCCTCCCGCCGCCGACTCTCCTTTCCTGGGAACAGGGATGTGGCAGAGGGGCCCTGGGCCCTTAAAGTGCTCCTTTCTTTGCCTTCACTCTCCAACTGAACCTCATATCAATGCCTACAGGGGGAGAGGTGGCTGGCTCCCCCTAGTGGACTAGAGGCCAATATACACACATGCCTTTTCCTTCCTCTGATCTGATCAGCATCACCAACCAATAGCAGAGCAGAGAGTCTGAACTGAAGTCCAATGCTCTCCACTGCCTAGACAGAATCTGTGGGCCGAAGGCCTAGCTCTGATTCTCCAGCTATATCTCACCACTCCACTGACTTTGACACCTATGAAAGGGACTTATGGTAGAGGAGAGGAAAAAAGACTGACTGTGAGCTTTATATACAGTGGGGCAAAAAAGTATTTAGTCAGCCACCAATTGTGCAAGTTCTCCCACTTAAAAAGATGAGAGAGGCCTGTAATTTTCATCATAGGTACACTTCATCAATGAGAGACAAAATGAGAAAAAAAAAATCCAGAAAATCACATTGTAGGATTTTTAATGAATTTATTTGCAAATTATGGTGGAAAATAAGTATTTGGTCAATAACAAAAGTTTATCTCAATACTTTGTTATATACCCTTTGTTGGCAATGACAGAGGTCAAACGTTTTCTGTAAGTCTTCACAAGGTTTTCACACATTGTTGCTGGTATTTTGGCCCATTCCTCCATGCAGATCTCCTCTAGAGCAGTGATGTTTCGGGGCTGTCGCTGGGCAACACAGACTTTCAACTCCCTCCAAAGATTTTCTATGTGGTTGAGATCTGGAGACTGGCTAGGCCACTCCAGGACCTTGAAATGCTTCTTACGAAGCCACTCCTTCGTTGCCCGGGCAGTGTGTTTGGGATCATTGTCATGCTGAAAGACCCAGCCACGTTTCATCTTCAATGCCCTTGCTGATGGAAGGAGGTTTTCACTCAAAATCTCACGATACATGGCCCCATTCATTCTTTCCTTTACACGGATCAGGCGTCCTGGTCCCTTTGCAGAAAAACAGCCCCAAAGCATGATGTTTCCACCCCCATGCTTCACAGTAGGTATGGTGTTCTTTGGATGCAACTCAGCATTCTTTCTCCTCCAAACACGACGAGTTGAAATTTTACCAAAAAGTTATATTTTGGTTTCATCTGACCATATGACATTCTCCCAATCCTCTTCTGGATCATCCAAATGCTCTCTAGCAAACTTCAGACGGGCCATCAGTGTGTTACTGATGGTAGCCTTTGTTACTTTGGTCCCAGCTCTCTGCAGGTCATTCACTAGGTCCCCCCGTGTGGTTCTGGGATTTTTGCTCACCGTTCTTGTGATCATTTTGACCCCACGGGGTGAGATCTTGTGTGGAGCCCCAGATCGAGGGAGATTATCAGTGGTCTTGTATGTCTTCCATTTCCTAATAATTGCTCCCACAGTTGATTTCTTCACACCAAGCTGCTTACCTATTGCAGATTCAGTCTTCCCAGCCTAGTGCAGGTCTACAATTTTGTTTCTGGTGTCCTTTGACAGCTCTTTGGTCTTGGCCATAGTGGAGTTTGGAGTGCGACTGTTTGAGGTTGTGGACAGGTGTCTTTTATACTGATAACAAGTTCAAACAGGTGCCATTAATACAGGTAACGAGTGGAGGACAGAGGAGCCTCTTTAAGAAGAAGTTACAGGTCTGTGAGAGCCAGAAATCTTGCTGGTTTGTAGGTGACCAAATACTTATTTTCCACCATAATTTGCAAATAAATTCATTAAAAATCCTACAATGTGATTTTCTGGATTTTCTTTTCTCATTTTGTCTCTCATTGATGAAGTGTAGCTATGATGAAAATTACAGGCCTCTCTCATCTTTTTAAGTGGGAGAACTTGCACAATTGGTGGCTGACTAAATACTTTTTTGCCCCACTGTATCTACAGCGCCGGGTCGCTGCTGAAAACCCGTCGCCTTAGAAAACCTGTCTTGTTCTATTTGTCCTTTTAGTAGAACTTCAGGTTGAGATATGAACGGTTTCTAGTGACAGCAAGACTAGGGGATAGAATGCCACTGATAATGCGATAGCATATGGGTCTTTCCACAAATTAGGAGCCTTTTGAGTAATGTGACTTGGTGAAAAAAAACTTTGGATTTCACCTCATTTTAACATTCTGCCATAAAGAGCACATGTTCGAAACACATTTTCCCATCTCAATGTTAAATTAAAGAAATTACCATAGTAAGTGCCTATTAAGTAACAGGGTTGACCATAACAGGGTTGACCGTAACAGGGTTGACCGTAACAGGGTTGACCATAACAGGGTTGACCGTAACAGGGTTGACCGTAACAGGGTTGAAGACTTCATCTTAAATCAGACATAAATTCCTTTGTGACAGAGGTTATGGAAGCTTGTTGTGTGCAACAGGGAGGGGCAACTGGATGCAAATCAAATTCAATGTAGCCTGTCTATTTATGGATAACAGGTTTTGACGTGTTATGTTGGACCTGCTCTGTTTTTTTCAAAAAGTAGAACCAGCTCACCTGCTTTTACACTTTGATTTGACTATTAGATGTTCAATGTTTCTTTTTGAAATAAATATTTAAAAAGGAATTTCACCATATTAAGTTAATTTCACGTAATTTCGGTATTGTTCACCTTAAAATGAGGGACAGGTTTTTTCAAACTTTAAAATGAATCACTAATCAAATTAAATTAGTCAAAATAACTAGGGCTTACAAATAATGGTGAAATGTTGGGGTTAAGTGGGTTAAAGTCACAGGATGCTTTGAGGGATATGTGTCAAAATGCAGAAGTCTTTAAAATCACATTGAAATGTATTGGTCACATATACACATATTTAGCTGATATTATTGCGTTTGTAGCAAAATGCTTGTTAAAACTTTTTGGGCTTAATGTAAGAAATAACACCCAAAACCCCAAAATGCTGCAACGTTGCTGAGGCGCTAGAAGCAGATGTATTGAGTTCTCCTTGTAGTCTGTATTAAAGACCACTTCATTTAATTTAACAGGCTTTTACAATTCTATAATCTTTCGTTCTGCCCCTGAGCAAGGCAGTTAACCCACTGTTCCTAGGCTGTCATTGTAAATAAGAATGTGTTCTTAACTGACTTGCCTAGTAAAATAAAGGTTAAATAAATAAATAAATACAATTAAAAAGGCACTAATTTCAGAAACGATCCATATGTAACTCTAATTTTACAGTTGAATATTATACGAAGTGAAGCTGCTACCCTGAATATTGACGGGACAGTGCTGTGTGCAATTAGCATGGAAGTCACCACCTGGGCCCGTATTCATAAAGCATCTGAGTAGGAGTGCTGATCTAGGATCATGTTCTCAGTGTTCATATAATCAAATTCATTATGACCTTGAAGGCAACAATGATCCTAGATCAGAACTGCTAGTCTGAGGAACTTGCACAATACATTCCCTGAATATCAGGCTGATATTGAAGGATTTTCACAGTAGGTTCACAGTTCTGACACAGCTTTTTGGTATGGTTGAGTTTCATCTTATCAATACGTGTGTTTCCTGCAATCTCTAGATTGCAATAATGCGGGGTTGCATGTTGCCTGTCAAATAGAACGGGTGCAGGAGAAATGATCACTGCCTTCAGGTTCGCTGGCTATATATACATCAGAATGGTGGTTTGTCTTTGTGCTTTATGTTATTGTTTATTACCTTTTGAAGCTTTTATGTTGGTTTCCTATGATTGTCAATGTAGCCTAAAACCAAGGGATTCAAGTCCTAGATAGTTAGGCTCTCCATAGTTATAACTTGGTCTGTCTCCATACTCTAAATTGGCTGAAAGGTTTGAAAACCAAGACCTTTGTCCATGGAGGAGCAGAAACCCCTTATGAACTATAAACAGAACCAGACACTGGTTTAGTGATGTGGAAACGAGTGCCAGTTGACTGTGTAGAACACTTACTGGTTTAGTGACGTGGAAACTAGTGCCAGTTGACTGTGTAGAACACTTACTGGTTGTACTGATTCTGCTGAAGCACTGATTTTAAATATTGATATAGGTATACTGGGTTAGCATTTGCAGCATTTCCCCACTAGTACAAAATAACATTTTTCATATCTTGAAAGCATAGCTAGTTAATATCTGTCGCCCCTAGAATTCCCCAGTGGCATGTCCTCCTCACGGCATGGCTTGTTTCCTGTCTGGACCCTCTGACCAATATCATTGTTTACACTAGATCCCTGCTGGGAATTGACCCTCTGTGTGTGTGCATCACATAGAGGACTCCGACCTCTTGTCTGAAACCAAAGATGGCTTAGAGAGAAAGCATGGGACGCCTGATAGCTGGGCTGGAGGTTACATGCTAACATAGGGATAGATGGGCTTCCACTGACTCCAGGTATGCTGAGGTTTGTGTGTTACCATCTGATGTAGGAATATCTTGGATGACCTGCTTCACTATGTAGGCTACGTCTTGACCGGTTCTACTGTATATGAAGCCTGGTTATGCATGACACACAGAACCTGTATTAGACGAGTGAAATGTACAGAGAACCACACTTAGACCACTGACATGAATTCACATTTGAGTTTCCTGAAGCATGCTACAGTGTATGCTTGTGTAGTGATTCGTAAGACGTATGCTATACCACAGTTCATGCAGTGGTTTATTATATCATGATATTGTATTATCATGTCTTTGTGCTCAATAGTTTGCTTCAGTTGATGTATAACTTGACTTTCACTTCATTGTGATGTGGATATGCTGTCCAGGGTACCTGCACCAGAATATATACTGTCCAGGGTACCTGCACCAGAATATATACTGTCCAGGGTACCTGCACCAGAAGATATACTGTCCAGGGTACCTGCACCAGAATATATACTGTCCAGGGTACCTGCACCGGAAGATATACTGTCCGGGGTACCTGCACCAGAATATATACTGTCCAGGGTACCTGCACCAGAATATATACTGTCCGGGGTACCTGCACCAGAATATATACTGTCCAGGGTACCTGCACCAGAATATATACTGTCCAGGGTACCTGCACCAGAATATATACTGTCCAGGGTACCTGCACCAGAATATATACTGTCCGGGGTACCTGCACCAGAATATATACTGTCCAGGGTACCTGCACCAGAATATATACTGTCCAGGGTACCTGCACCAGAAGATATACTGTCCAGGGTACCTGCACCAGAAGATCTACTGTCCAGGGTACCTGCACCAGAAGATCTACTGTCCAGGGTACCTGCACCAGAAGATATACTGTCCAGGGTACCTGCACCAGAAGATATACTGTCCAGGGTACCTGCACCAGAAGATAGAGCTCATCGCAGTGCAGTGAAAATGTAACACAGACAATGTGATACTGTATTTCTGATTTAATTTCTCCTCTCTCACTGATGTCTGCACAGTCCAGAGTGGCCTTATACAATGATTAATAAACATAAAGATTAGTCAAACACCTGTGTTGAAGTTCCTTCTGACTGGGTGAAGTGAATGATCTGTGAGTGGGATACCCTTTCTGTACACTATGTTGTAAAGAAGACATAATGGGATACCCTTTCTGTACACTATGTTGTAAAGAAGACATAGTGGGATACCCTTTCTGTACACTATGTTGTTGTAAAGAAGACATAGTGGGATACCCTTTCTGTACACCATGTTGTTGTAAAGAAGACATAATGGGATACCCTTTCTGTACACTATGTTGTAAAGAAGACATAGTGGGATACCCTTTCTGTACACCATGTTGTTGTAAAGAAGACATAGTGGGATACCCTTTCTGTACACTATGTTGTTGTAAAGAAGACATAGTGGGATACCCTTTCTGTACACCATGTTGTAAAGAAGACATAGTGGGATACCCTTTCTGTACACCATGTTGTAAAGAAGACATAGTGGGATACCCTTTCTGTACACCATGTTGTTGTAAAGAAGACATAGTGGGATACCCTTTCTGTACACTATGTTGTAAAGAAGACATAGTGGGATACCCTTTCTGTACACCATGTTGTAAAGAAGACATAGTGGGATACCCTTTCTGTATACTATGTTGTTGTAAAGAAGATATAGTGGGATACCCTTTCTGTACACCATGTTGTTAAGAAGACATAGTGGGATACCCTTTCTGTATACTATGTTGTAAAGAAGACATAGTGGGATACCCTTTCTGTACACCATGTTGTAAAGAAGACATAGTGGGATACCCTTTCTGTATACTATGTTGTTGTAAAGAAGACATAGTGGGATACCCTTTCTGTATACTATGTTGTTGTAAAGAAGACATAGTGGGATACCCTTTCTGTACACTATGTTGTTGTAAAGAAGACATAGTGGGATACCCTTTCTGTACACTATGTTGTTGTAAAGAAGACATAGTGGGATACCCTTTCTGTACACCATGTTGTTGTAAAGAAGACATAGTGGGATACCCTTTCTGTACACTATGTTGTTGTAAAGAAGACAGTGGGATACCCTTTCTGTACACCATGTTGTTGTAAAGAAGACATAGTGGGATACCCTTTCTGTACACTATGTTGTTGTAAAGAAGACATAGTGGGATACCCTTTCTGTACACTATGTTGTTGTAAAGAAGACATAGTGGGATACCCTTTCTGTACACTATGTTGTTGTAAAGAAGACATAGTGGGATACCCTTTCTGTACACCATGTTGTTGTAAAGAAGACATAGTGGGATACCCTTTCTGTACACTATGTTGTTGTAAAGAAGACATAGTGGGATACCCTTTCTGTACACCATGTTGTAAAGAAGACATAGTGGGATACCCTTTCTGTACACCATGTTGTTGTAAAGAAGACATAGTGGGATACCCTTTCTGTACACCATGTTGTTGTAAAGAAGACATAGTGGGATACCCTTTCTGTACACCATGTTGTTGTAAAGAAGACATAGTGGGATACCCTTTCTGTACACTATGTTGTTGTAAAGAAGACATAGTGGGATACCCTTTCTGTACACTATGTTGTTGTAAAGAAGACATAGTGGGATACCCTTTCTGTACACCATGTTGTTGTAAAGAAGACATAGTGGGATACCCTTTCTGTACACTGTTGTAAAGAAGACATAGTGGGATACCCTTTCTGTACACCATGTTGTAAAGAAGACATAGTGGGATACCCTTTCTGTACACCATGTTGTAAAGAAGACATAGTGGCATATCCCTTCTGTACACCATGTTGTAAAGAAGACATAGTGGGATACCCTTTCTGTACACCATGTTGTTGTAAAGAAGACATAGTGGGATACCCTTTCTGTACACTATGTTGTTGTAAAGAAGACATAATGGGATACCCTTTCTGTACACCATGTTGTTGTAAAGAAGACATAGTGGGATACCCTTTCTGTACACTATGTTGTTGTAAAGAAGACATAGTGGGATACCCTTTCTGTACACCATGTTGTTGTAAAGAAGACATAATGGGATACCCTTTCTGTACACCATGTTGTTGTAAAGAAGACATAATGGGATACCCTTTCTGTACACCATGTTGTTGTAAAGAAGACATAGTGGGATACCCTTTCTGTACACCATGTTGTTGTAAAGAAGACATAGTGGGATACCCTTTCTGTACACTATGTTGTTGTAAAGAAGACATAGTGGGATACCCTTTCTGTACACCATGTTGTAAAGAAGACATAGTGGGATACCCTTTCTGTACACCATGTTGTTGTAAAGAAGACATAGTGGGATACCCTTTCTGTACACTATGTTGTAAAGAAGACATAGTGGGATACCCTTTCTGTACACCATGTTGTTGTAAAGAAGACATAGTGGGATACCATATATGTACACTATGTTGTAAAGAAGACATAGTGGGATACCCTTTCTGTACACTATGTTGTTGTAAAGAAGACAGTGGGATACCCTTTCTGTACACTATGTTGTTGTAAAGAAGACATAGTGGGATACCCTTTCTGTACACTATGTTGTTGTAAAGAAGACATAGTGGGATACCCTTTCTGTACACCATGTTGTTGTAAAGAAGACATAGTGGGATACCCTTTCTGTACACTATGTTGTAAAGAAGACATAGTGGGATACCCTTTCTGTACACTATGTTGTTGTAAAGAAGACATAGTGGGATACCCTTTCTGTACACTATGTTGTTGTAAAGAAGACATAATGGGATACCCTTTCTGTACACCATGTTGTAAAGAAGACATAGTGGGATACCCTTTCTGTACACTATGTTGTTGTAAAGAAGACATAGTGGGATACCCTTTCTGTACACTATGTTGTTGTAAAGAAGACATAGTGGGATACCCTTTCTGTACACTATGTTGTTGTAAAGAAGACATAGTGGGATACCCTTTCTGTACACTATGTTGTTGTAAAGAAGACATAGTGGGATACCCTTTCTGTACACTATGTTGTTGTAAAGAAGACATAGTGGGATACCCTTTCTGTACACTATGTTGTTGTAAAGAAGACATAATGGGATACCCTTTCTGTACACCATGTTGTAAAGAAGACATAGTGGGATACCCTTTCTGTACACTATGTTGTTGTAAAGAAGACATAGTGGGATACCCTTTCTGTACACTATGTTGTTGTAAAGAAGACATAGTGGGATACCCTTTCTGTACACTATGTTGTTGTAAAGAAGACATAGTGGGATACCCTTTCTGTACACTATGTTGTTGTAAAGAAGACATAGTGGGATACCCTTTCTGTACACTATGTTGTTGTAAAGAAGACATAGTGGGATACCCTTTCTGTACACTATGTTGTTGTAAAGAAGACATAGTGGGATACCCTTTCTGTACACCATGTTGTAAAGAAGACATAGTGGGATACCCTTTCTGTACACCATGTTGTAAAGAAGACATAGTGGGATACCCTTTCTGTACACCATGTTGTTGTAAAGAAGACATAGTGGGATACCCTTTCTGTACACTATGTTGTAAAGAAGACATAGTGGGATACCCTTTCTGTACACCATGTTGTAAAGAAGACATAGTGGGATACCCTTTCTGTATACTATGTTGTTGTAAAGAAGATATAGTGGGATACCCTTTCTGTACACCATGTTGTTAAGAAGACATAGTGGGATACCCTTTCTGTATACTATGTTGTAAAGAAGACATAGTGGGATACCCTTTCTGTACACCATGTTGTAAAGAAGACATAGTGGGATACCCTTTCTGTATACTATGTTGTTGTAAAGAAGACATAGTGGGATACCCTTTCTGTATACTATGTTGTTGTAAAGAAGACATAGTGGGATACCCTTTCTGTACACTATGTTGTTGTAAAGAAGACATAGTGGGATACCCTTTCTGTACACTATGTTGTTGTAAAGAAGACATAGTGGGATACCCTTTCTGTACACCATGTTGTTGTAAAGAAGACATAGTGGGATACCCTTTCTGTACACTATGTTGTTGTAAAGAAGACAGTGGGATACCCTTTCTGTACACCATGTTGTTGTAAAGAAGACATAGTGGGATACCCTTTCTGTACACTATGTTGTTGTAAAGAAGACATAGTGGGATACCCTTTCTGTACACTATGTTGTTGTAAAGAAGACATAGTGGGATACCCTTTCTGTACACTATGTTGTTGTAAAGAAGACATAGTGGGATACCCTTTCTGTACACCATGTTGTTGTAAAGAAGACATAGTGGGATACCCTTTCTGTACACTATGTTGTTGTAAAGAAGACATAGTGGGATACCCTTTCTGTACACCATGTTGTAAAGAAGACATAGTGGGATACCCTTTCTGTACACCATGTTGTTGTAAAGAAGACATAGTGGGATACCCTTTCTGTACACCATGTTGTTGTAAAGAAGACATAGTGGGATACCCTTTCTGTACACCATGTTGTTGTAAAGAAGACATAGTGGGATACCCTTTCTGTACACTATGTTGTTGTAAAGAAGACATAGTGGGATACCCTTTCTGTACACTATGTTGTTGTAAAGAAGACATAGTGGGATACCCTTTCTGTACACCATGTTGTTGTAAAGAAGACATAGTGGGATACCCTTTCTGTACACTGTTGTAAAGAAGACATAGTGGGATACCCTTTCTGTACACCATGTTGTAAAGAAGACATAGTGGGATACCCTTTCTGTACACCATGTTGTAAAGAAGACATAGTGGCATATCCCTTCTGTACACCATGTTGTAAAGAAGACATAGTGGGATACCCTTTCTGTACACCATGTTGTTGTAAAGAAGACATAGTGGGATACCCTTTCTGTACACTATGTTGTTGTAAAGAAGACATAATGGGATACCCTTTCTGTACACCATGTTGTTGTAAAGAAGACATAGTGGGATACCCTTTCTGTACACTATGTTGTTGTAAAGAAGACATAGTGGGATACCCTTTCTGTACACCATGTTGTTGTAAAGAAGACATAATGGGATACCCTTTCTGTACACCATGTTGTTGTAAAGAAGACATAATGGGATACCCTTTCTGTACACCATGTTGTTGTAAAGAAGACATAGTGGGATACCCTTTCTGTACACCATGTTGTTGTAAAGAAGACATAGTGGGATACCCTTTCTGTACACTATGTTGTTGTAAAGAAGACATAGTGGGATACCCTTTCTGTACACCATGTTGTAAAGAAGACATAGTGGGATACCCTTTCTGTACACTATGTTGTTGTAAAGAAGACATAGCACAGCATCTATGTGAAAAAGTACTTTCATTCTTAAGTGTAAGCATTATGTATGATCTTCCTGTCTTAGATGATACAAAACAAATGTTCACAGTCAAATGTATGATATCAAGATAAAGATACAACTGAGGGATGAGGTTTCCAAAACAACAAGGTTTCAAAAACATTCACAGATAGTTATTTGACTCTGTAAACTGGCACCTAACAAGATGTGCAACATTGTAGCAATACTATAAAGTGATATAGTCCTTCAACATAATTTCTGATGTAATACAACTTTAATTATTGTTGATTGATATATGCACTACCGTTAAAAAGTTTGGGGTCACTTTGTCCATTAAAAAACATCAAATGTATCAGAAATACAGTGTAGACATTTTTAATGTTGTAAATGACTATTGTAGCTGGAAATGCTGATTTTGAATGGAATATCTAGATAGGTGTACAGAGGCCCATTATCAGCAACCATCACTACTGTGTTCCAATGGCACGTTGTTAGCAAATTCAAGTTTATAATTTTAAAAGGGTAATTGATCATTAGAAAACCCTTTTGCTATTATGTTAGAACAGCTGAAAACTGTTGTGCTGATTAAAGAAGCAATAAAACTGTTCTTCTTTAGACTAGTTGAGTACGGCATTTGTGGGTTCAAAAACAGGTTCAAAATGGCCATGAGCAAAGAACTTTCTTCTGAAACTCGTCAGTCTATTCTTGTTCTGAGAAATGAAGGCTATTCCATACAAGAAATTGCCAAGAAACTGAAGATCTTGTACAACGCTGTGTACTACTCCCTTCACAGAACAGCACAAACTGGCTCTAACCAGAATAGAAAGAGGAGTGGGAGGCCCCGGTGCACAACTGAGCAAGAGGACAAGTACATTAGTGTCTAGTTTGAGAAACAGACGCCTCAAGTCCTCAACTGGCAGCTTCATTAAATAGTGAAGAGGTTGGCCTTCTAGGCAGAACACTTTTTTCCAATCTTCCTGTCCAGTGTCTGTTCTTTTGCCCATCTTAATCTTTTCTTTTTATTGGCCAGTCTGAGATATGGCTTTTTCTTTGCAATTCTGCCTAAAAGGCCAACATCCCAGAGTAAACTCTTCACTGTTTATGTTGAGACTGGTGTTTTGCGGGTAATATTTAATGAAGCTGCCAGTTGAAGACTTGTGAGGCGTCTTTCTCAAACTAGACACTAATGATCAATTAGCCTTTTAAAATGATAAACTTGGATTAGCTAACACAACGTGCCATTGGAACATAGGAGTGATGGTTGCTGATAATGGGCCCCTGTACGCCTATGTAGATATTCCATAAAAAATCTGTCATTTCCAGCTACAATAGTCATTTACAACATTAACAAAGTCTACACTGTATTTCTGATACATTTGATGTTATTTTAATGGACAAAAAATTAGCTTTTCTTTAAAAAACAAGGACATTTCTAAGTGAAACCCAAACTTTTGAACAGTATTGTGTGTGTATGTATGTATGTATGTATGTATGTATGTATGTATGTATGTATGTATGTATGTATGTATGTATGTATGTATATATATATATACATACACACACACACACACACACACACACACACACATATATATATACATACATACATACATACATACATACATACATACATACATACATACATACATACATACACACACACACACACACACACACACACACACACAGTATATAGATTTTGTCTGCCGTAGTAAGAAATTGCGTAAATGTATTGTTACGTACATGGATATTAGAATTCTTCAATCAGTTTATACCCCTTCCAAATATACACTTCCCCCTCTCCATAAACATGTCAGACTTTTATATTGAAGAATGGAAGGGGAGTGACCCATGCTCTGGAGAAGCAGAGTCAAATCAACCCCCAACTATTTCACAACCTCTCAATAACCTTCTCACGACTTGTTGTTAAACATCACATCCTCAAACTTGACTATCCTCCCTCCTTTAGTCTCCACCTCTTTTTGCTCCCAAGTCTCCAGTTCCCCATTCCTTTGCTCATAGCAGTGGATTCCCACCTTGCCCGTAGTGGGGAGGGGCATGGGAGACCCTTTGAAGAGAAGCTGACTGGGCTGAGCCATGCCTGATGGGACTAGAGCATCACCCTGGTCTACCTTGGGAGAGGCAGCCCCCTCCCATCTTGACGGGGAAAGTGACCGCTGTGCGGGTTGTTGTCTTTACCTCAAACTTCAACTCAGTTTTTGGCTGAACGCTCCCATCTCGACGGGGAAGGCGCTCGCACAGGAGCTCACACTACACGCTTAGAAAAAAAAAGGTTATTCGGCTGTCCCCATAGGAGAACCCTTTGAAGAACCCTTTTTGGTTCCAGGCAGAACTATTTTGGGTTCCATGTAGAACACTGTGTAAAGGGTTCTACATGGAACTCAAAAAGGTTCTGCCTGGAACCAAAAAAGGGTTCTTCAAAGGATTCTCCTATGGGGACAGCCGAAGAACCCTTTTAGGTTCTAGATAGCACCTTTACTTCTAAGAGTGTAGCGTCTAGACCTCAGTCTTTGGAGAAGCTGTACGCTCCCATCTCAATGGAGAAGGCACTATCACAGGAGATCCCACTAGCGTCTTGGTCTAAGGCCTTGGAAGAGCTGCACGCTCAAATCTCGATGGAGATGGTGAACGCTGTACAGGAGCTTGAGGACTTAGTGTTGTCTTGACCTCAGGCTTTGGAAGAGCTGCACGCTCAAATCTCGATGGAGATGGTGAACGCTGTACAGGAGCTTGAGGACTTAGTGTTGTCTTGACCTCAGGCTTTGGAAGAGCTGCACGCTCAAATCTCGATGGAGATGGTGAACGCTGTACAGGAGCTTGAGGACTTAGTGTTGTCTTGACCTCAGGCTTTGGAAGAGCTGCACGCTCAAATCTCGATGGAGATGGTGAACGCTGTACAGGAGCTTGAGGACTTAGTGTTGTCTTGACCTCAGGCTTTGGAAGAGCTGCACGCTCAAATCTCGATGGAGATGGTGAACGCTGTACAGGAGCTTGAGGACTTAGTGTTGTCTTGACCTCAGGCTTTGGAAGAGCTGCACGCTCAAATCTCGATGGAGATGGTGAACGCTGTACAGGAGCTTGAGGACTTAGTGTTGTCTTGACCTCAGGCTTTGGAAGAGCTGCACGCTCAAATCTCGATGGAGATGGTGAACGCTGTACAGGAGCTTGAGGACTTAGTGTTGTCTTGACCTCAGGCTTTGGAAGAGCTGCACGCTCAAATCTCGATGGAGATGGTGAACGCTGTACAGGAGCTTGAGGATGTGGCTGTGTGGCTTTTACCTCAGTGTGAGGAAAGGGTGTTGGAAGATGTGCTCTTTGTTGCTCCCCGGTGTTGCCACCTCCCCCTACCTTTCGTATCTCTGGCATGATCCCGGCCATGGTGGCTCGCACTGTGGGGTCGCTCTGCACCATCCTACAGACAGCTTTACAGTACTGCTGTCCTTGGAGACTGAGGATATCATGGATCTTAGCCGGACAGACACTGGGGGTGTACAGCCTGACTCTGGCACAGAGTTCAGCGATGATTTTACCCATAGCCCACACGTCAGAGCGCTGATCTCGCTGACCCCTCCTCTGCAGAACCTCAGGTGGACAGTAGGCCTCGTTGCCCATATCCAACGCAGAATTTAGGCCATTGCGGAAAAATTTTGCCAGCCCCATATCAATGATCACTGCTCGGTGAGTGCTATGCTCTACCTGGAAGACATAATTTGAGATGGGTGGAGAAATATTGTTTTATATCTAATGATAGCATTTAGCGAGATAATGCCCTTTATTCACAACAACAGATGAACAACTACTTCTAAAGTCTTGCATCGTTAATGAAGAACATCAGAACAACTATTTTAATGCCTTTCTCACCATGATGTTCTCAGGCTTGAGGTCCTGATGGACGATATCTTTGCTGTGTAGGTGAAGTAGTCCTTCACACATGCCTGTGATGATGGTGGCCTTTACAGATGGAGTCAACTGTGGGGGAACAAAGGCTTTGATTATCAACTGATGAGCTAACTTGCACAGACATTTTTTTATAATGTTGGGAAGGCCCCCTGAAAATCCTGTAGGCCTAGATACTTATTTTTTTGATATTTCAGATATAAAAGTTTTGCTATGTGAACTTTCATCAACACTGTCGGTCGCATGCATGTTTGGTAGGAGTGGTGGGATCCATAGACCGACCTGTAGTTTAGATTTTTGTGATTTGAAGATGGTTGTCTCCAGTTCCTCTCCAAATATGAACTCCATAGGGATGATCCACTTGGAGTCCTTGAGTGTTGGTTTACCCAGGAGCTTCACTATGTTAGGATGGATTGCTTTACTGGAGTCCCAGGTCACAGAGAGAGTGTGAAAGAGAAATGTAGAGAAATGGTTATGAGGGCATTGGACTACAGCACAACTAATCACGTCTGTAGAGACCTTCATCAACACCCTCATCTCTGATATCATCAGCATTTAGCAACATACCATGATAGCACATGGTCTGTCATACTCACTTGTATACTTGACACTCTCTCTCCAGGTCGGTGCTGTTGATAAAGCGTTGTGGTACCTTCTTGATTGCAGCCCAGGTGTCATTGTACTTATCCTTGTATATCTTCCCAAAGCTGCCAGCAGCAATAGTTTGGGTGGAATACGCCATCTAGGGGGTTTGGTGGGGAGTGGGGAGTGGGGTCAAGGTTCAATAGAAACTACTAACGCATTCACCTATGCATAACATATGTTATAGTACTATTATTAGGGTAAATACCGGTAAGTAAACCCTACAGAGTTACTTCTCTCAAAGTTACAAAGAGAATTCCAAACAGAAGATAAGGAAGTGGGTGAGAAGGAACTAAAGCAAACAACGCTGCAACTGTAGAACAGAGGAATTCTACTGACAGTTTCTCACATAGTAAGGTGGAAATTCTGTTGAAAATGTAACATGGTATTCTTTATTTTATTTATTTTTTCATCAGTTTTTCTCCCCAATTTCGTGGTATCTAATTGGTAGTTACAGTCTTGTCCCTTCGCTGCAACTCCCGTACAGACTCAGGAGAGGCGAAGGTCAAGAGCCGCACTGCTTCTTGACACAATGCCCCCTTAACCCGGAAGCCAGCCGCACCAATGTGTCGGAGGAAACACCATACACCTGGCGACCGTGTCAGCGTGCATGCGCCCGGCCTGACACAGGAGTCGTTAAAGTGCGATAGGAAAAGGACATCCCGGCCGGTCAAACCCTCCCCTAACCTGTACGACGCTGTGCCAATTGTGCACCGCCTCATGGGTCTCCCGGTCGCGGCCGGCTGCGACACAGCTTGGAATCGAACCAGGATCTGTAGTGACACAGCTAGCACTGAGAGGCAGTGCCTTAGACCGCTGCGACACTCTGGAGGCTAACCTGGTATTCTAATCCATTCAAACCAACCAACTATAACTGAGGCATTCCCAGATCCAGCACAGTCAAATGTTGTCAAACTACACTGGAACATAAAAGTCACATGCTGTGTTATGTGTCATCCATTTGTCATTAATTTGCATAGTAGCAATATATATTATACATAGAGTCCCAGCAGCAAAAAGCAAGAGTCAAAGATGATGTATAGGAGCAAAGCACAAAGTAGATGTCCTAACCGACTTGCCAAAACTATAGTTTGTTAACATGAAATTGGTGGAGTGGTTGAAAAATGAGTGTATGCAAACTTCCGACTTCAACTGTATAGTGTATGTGGACACCCCTTCAAATTAGTGGATTCGGCTATTTCAGCCACACCTGTTGCTGACAGGTGCATAAAATCGAGCACACAGCCATGCAATCTCCATAGACAAACACTCGCAGTAGAATGGACTTTCAACGTGGCACCGTCATAGGATGCCACCTTCCCAACAAGTCAGTTTGTCAAATTTCTGCCCTGCTAGAGCTGCCCCAGTCATCTGTAAGTGCTGTTATTATGAAGTGGAAACGTCTAGGAGCAACAACGTCTCAGCCGCGAACTGGTAGACAACACAAGCTCACAGAACGGGACCGCCGAGTGCTGAAGTGCGTAGCTTGTAAAAAATTGTCTATCCTCGGTTGCAACACTCACTACCGAGTTCCAAACTTCCTCTGGAAATAGTGTCAGCACAATAACTGTTTGTCGGGAGCTTCATGACATGGGTTACCATGGTCAAGCAGCCGCACAGAAGCCTAAGATCACCATGCGCAATGCCTAACGTCGGCTGGAGTGGTGTAAAGCTCGCCTCCATTGGACTCTGGAGCCGTGGAAACGCATTCTCTGGAGTGATGAATCACGCTTCACCATCTGGCAGTCCGATGGACAAATTTGGGTTTGGCAGATGCCGGGAGAACGCTACCTTCCCGAATGCTAGTGCCAACTGTAAAGTTTGGTGGAGGAGGAATAATGGTCTGGGGCTGTTTTTCATGGTTCGGGCTAGGGAACGCGGTTCCAGTGAACGGAAATAAGAATTTATTCTTAACTGACTTGCCTAGTTAAGTAAAGGTTAAATAAAAATCTTAACACTACAGCATACAATGACATTCTAGATGATTCTGTGCTTCCAACTTCGTGGCAAAACCTTTTGGGGAAGGCCCTTTCCTGTTTCTGCATGACAATGCCCCTGTGCACAAAGCGAGGTCCATACAGAAATGGTTTGTTGAGATCGTTGTGAACTTGACTGGCCTGCACAGAGTCCTGACCTCAACCTCATAGAACACCTTTGGATTAATTGGAACGCCGACTACAAGCCAGGTTTAATCGCCCAACATCAGCACCGACCTCACTAATGCACTTGTGGCTGAATGGAAGCAAGTCCCTGCAGCAATGTTCCAACATCAGGTGTCCACGTACTTTTGGTCATGTAGTGTACCTTTCAGGTACTATTTGTGGCCATCAGATATAATGTGGCCCATACTTCTGTTCCCAACACTAAACCGATTTGAAAGATGTGATGTTGGAATGACAACACATTACAATAATGAATTCAGATCTTATGTTATTCAAACAAAGAGGCAATTAGTATTATTTCTTTTTTTCAGCAATATGCAGCTTTCCTGACAATGGCTTTACAGAAATGGCCACATTTGGCAAATTACGTTAACACCTCTAGAATACAGCAATAACTTTTGCAATCCTCTTTACAGTACCTTTCGTTCAGTGAAGGCTGACGAGGGGAAGATGGCTCATATTAACTGGAACGGAGTGAATGTTTGTGTTTGATGTACTTGATACCCTTCCATTATTCCACTCCAGCCATTACCACAAACCTGTCCTCCCCAACTAAGGTGCCACCAACCTTGTGTGATTTCATTGGATACTGATGCAACACACAGCAAAGTTATTAGTCATTAGCCCCTGATTTATGGATTTCACATGACTGGGCAGAGGTGCAGCAGCCTTGGTGGGCAATGGGTAGCCAGGCTCAGCCAACCAGAATGAGTTTTAAATCACAAAATGCCAAACCCTACGCGGCATATATTCCGTTGGCCGCCCCACCACCACAGAACGCACTGAGTTAGGCTGAAACACCTGCAAATTCAGAGCTGCCTTACTCAAGAGAGCAAAAAAGAGACTGTTTGTATGCGGCTTAATTAACTCAAATATGTTTCTTCTTTACATTGTTTGCAAACTGATATGTGACACGTAATAATGCCAAAATAATATGCAAAACAGGCAATTTTGCTAAACAGGTGGGGCTCAAAACAGGTTTGGCTTTGCGGTAAGTACACTCCACAGAGTCAACTCTCTCAAACATACTTATAGAGAGCATTCCAAACAGATCATGAGGATGATAAGGAAGTGGGTGAGAAGGGTGTGTCTGACTAGAAACTAAAGCAAACATTGATGCAACTGTAGAACAGAGGAGTTCTACATAATAAGGCGGAAATTCTGATGACAATCTAACCTGGAATTCTAATCCATTCAAACCAACCAACTCTAACTGAGGCATTTCCAGATCCAGCACAGTCAAATGTTGTCAAACTACACCGGAACATAAAGGTCACATGCTGTGTTGTGAGTCATTCATTGGCATTGTATCAATATAGATTATACACAGAGACACAGCAAGATAGAGAGCAATACTCCCAGAAAGAAAAAGCAAGAGTAGGAATTTGAAATGTAAAAGTCAGAGATAATGAATAGGAGCAAAGATGTCTGAGGGACAGACATCAGCATATCAAGAGAGGTAGATACCTTTCAGGTACCATTTGTGGCCTGCCATCAGATATAATGTGGCCCCTACTTCTGTTCCTAACACTACAAATTATTTGAAAAGATTTGATGTTGGGAATGGCAACACATTACAATAATCAAGTCATACTATTCAAACAAAGAGGGAATTGTGAAAATGTCGTTTTGCCCCCAGCATTGTGCAGCTCTGTTGACCTTGGCTTTACAGTAATGTCCACATTTGGTAAATTACATTGACAACTCTAGAATACGGCAATAACATCCTCATTACTGTACAGTTCATGGGATACTGATGCAACACATCATCTCCTTTGTTCCTTCGATTAACTCCATGCTTGTTATACATGGGAAGTTAAACAAATACAGTTCATATAATATTAATGGCAGTGTAGCACCTATTTCTCAACGCCAGAAATGCATTTATAGGAGTTACTTAAAGAGTAACGTTGAGTTGCTTCTCAGAGGATGCTGTCATTAACGTGACGTCTAAAGCATCTCCAACAGCCAGCAGAGACAGAGCATTATCACTGGCATGGAAGTGAACCAGGCGTTCTGACAAAAAGATCTATTCTTCATGGCTGCGACTTGCTTGCTAGTTGAGATTCCTGCTCTTCACTCCGCTGTCAGTTTAGACTACATTTAACAGATTTTAGTAGCATAACGCATGTTTTATTTATGTAGCTGTCAATGATCACGTTAGGCTGCGTTTCATTTAATTCATGGCGGTTTGATCGCGGGGGAGGCAATAGTAATGTCTGCAGTTTTCGATTTGACTATTTGTTTCAAGTGTATTAGTCTATAAATAAATCTCTTTGCCAAAATTCGTCATCGCTCCCGTGTCTTATTCGACTAGTATTTTTGAAAGTGTAGGATAATAACTCAGCCATAGTTGTTCTGAAAGGCAAAGCCTACATTTGACTTCCTCTATGTTTAATATAACACACATACATGAATTAGCCAGTTAAACAGTGTTATAAAATAAAACATAGCTAGGGGTGTCACTGGTGTGGACTAGTAAATAGACACTGATAAAACTATGGAGAGGGAAGAGAGAATTCACTTTCTGTTTCATCTGCTGCTGGCTTGCTAATGTTCACTCTAATATGTTTTTCCACGTTATTAATGAAATTACATTTGTATTATATAAAGATTGTAAGTGTATCAATATGTTGTGAACATTTCAAAAAATAATCCTCACAGCTGTTTTCCATACTAAAAAGTGAAGTGCCACTTGTTGCCATGTACAGTAGGCTACTGGCAATATGTTCCTCCACTGTGTGAGTCATAAAACTCTTACTGGTTTTTATATGCTTGGTATATAAATTGTACAATTGTAAACTACCAAAGAATGTTTATAGTTAAAACCCATGTAGCTATATTAGTTAAATTAATATACAGCACCATGTACGTACATATCAGATAAGGTCCATTACCTGCTACCTGGATTTTATGGTCAAATTCTATTAAAATATTCTTACCTCTGTCAGTTTAGTTCAGGAATGGCTGCTGTCCTGCTGTGTCAGGTTTAAACATGTGAGAACACAGCTGTGTGTGTTTTTTACCTCTCCTCTGTCCCACCCCTAAAGTAATCGCGGCCCTTTCTTTGGAAAGTGTGCCAGGTACATGTGTGTGTAGGGCGCATGGGGAGTGAGTAGCTCTGGGAAAACGGGGTTATATGTAGAAGGCAGACAACAAAGTTCTGCCTTCTACATACATCTCACTGAGATGCAGTGTTTTAGACCACTGAACCAGGTTGTCTGTAGTGACTCCTCTAGCACTGAGATGCAGTGTCTTAGACCACTGAACCAGGTTGTCTGTAGTGACTCCTCTAACACTGAGATGTCGTGTCTTAGACCACTGAACCAGGTTGTCTGTAGTGACTCCTCTAGCACTGAGATGCAGTGTCTTAGACCACTGAACCAGGTTGTCTGTAGTGACTCCTCTAGCACTGAGATGCAGTGTCTTAGACCACTGAACCAGGTTGTCTGTAGTGACTCCTCTAACACTGAGATGCAGTGTCTTAGACCACTGAACCAGGTTGTCTGTAGTGACTCCTCTAGCACTGAGATGCAGTGTCTTAGACCACTGAACCAGGTTGTCTGTAGTGACTCCTCTAGCACTGAGATGCAGTGTCTTAGACCACTGAACCAGGTTGTCTGTAGTGACTCCTCTAACACTGAGATGCAGTGTCTTAGACCACTGAACCAGGTTGTCTGTAGTGACTCCTCTAACACTGAGATGCAGTGTCTTAGACCACTGAACCAGGTTGTCTGTAGTGACTCCTCTAGCACTGAGATGCAGTGTCTTAGACCACTGAACCAGGTTGTCTGTAGTGACTCCTCTAGCACTGAGATGCAGTGTCTTAGACCACTGAACCAGGTTGTCTGTAGTGACTCCTCTAACACTGAGATGCAGTGTCTTAGACCACTGAACCAGGTTGTCTGTAGTGACTCCTCTAGCACTGAGATGCAGTGTCTTAGACCACTGAACCAGGTTGTCTGTAGTGACTCCTCTAGCACTGAGATGCAGTGTCTTAGACCACTGAACCAGGTTGTCTGTAGTGACTCCTCTAACACTGAGATGCAGTGTCTTAGACCACTGAACCAGGTTGTCTGTAGTGACTCCTCTAACACTGAGATGCAGTGTCTTAGACCACTGAACCAGGTTGTCTGTAGTGACTCCTCTAGCACTGAGATGCAGTGTCTTAGACCACTGAACCAGGTTGTCTGTAGTGACTCCTCTAGCACTGAGATGCAGTGTCTTAGACCACTGAACCAGGGTGTCTGTAGTGACTCCTCTAGCACTGAGATGCAGTGTCTTAGACCACTGAACCAGGTTGTCTGTAGTGACTCCTCTAGCACTGAGATGCAGTGTCTTAGACCACTGAACCAGGTTGTCTGTAGTGACTCCTCTAGCACTGAGATACAGTGTCTTAGACCACTGAACCAGGTTGTCTGTAGTGACTCCTCTAGCACTGAGATGCAGTGTCTTAGACCACTGAACCAGGTTGTCTGTAGTGACTCCTCTAGCACTGAGATACAGTGTCTTAGACCACTGAACCAGGTTGTCTGTAGTGACTCCTCTAACACTGAGATGCAGTGTCTTAGACCACTGAACCAGGTTGTCTGTAGTGACTCCTCTAGCACTGAGATACAGTGTCTTAGACCACTGAACCAGGTTGTCTGTAGTGACTCCTCTAACACTGAGATGCAGTGTCTTAGACCACTGAACCAGGTTGTCTGTAGTGACTCCTCTAACACTGAACCAGGTTGTCTGTAGTGTCAGTGTCTGTTTTGCATTATAGCTAAGATTCAATGGTTATTGGTACGAGTGGAGAGGGGCTCTATCGGGGGGGGGCATCAGACACTAGACCCACCAGGTAGTACAACCCACTCTCCCCAACTAGACCCCCACCAGGTAGTACAACCCACTCTCCCCAACTAGACCCCACCAGGTAGTACAACCCACTCTCCCCAACTAGACCCCCACCAGGTAGTACAACCCACTCTCCCCAACTAGACCCCACCAGGTAGTACAACCCACTCTCCCCAACTAGACCCCACCAGGTAGTACAACCCACTCTCCCCAACTAGACCCCCACCAGGTAGTACAACCCACTCTCCCCAACTAGACCCCCACCAGGTAGTACAACCCACTCTCCCCAACTAGACCCCACCAGGTAGTACAACCCACTCTCCCCAACTAGACCCCACCAGGTAGTACAACCCACTCTCCCCAACTAGACCCCCACCAGGTAGTACAACCCACTCTCCCCAACTAGACCCCCACCAGGTAGTACAACCCACTCTCCCCAACTAGACCCCCACCAGGTAGTACAACCCACTCTCCCCAACTAGACCCCACCAGGTAGTACAACCCACTCTCCCCAACTAGACCCCCACCAGGTAGTACAACCCACTCTCCCCAACTAGACCCCACCAGGTAGTACAACCCACTCTCCCCAACTAGACCCCACCAGGTAGTACAACCCACTCTCCCCAACTAGACCCCACCAGGTAGTACAACCCACTCTCCCCAACTAGACCCCCACCAGGTAGTACAACCCACTCTCCCCAACTAGAACCCCACCAGGTAGTACAACCCACTCTCCCCAACTAGAACCCCACCAGGTAGTACAACCCACTCTCCCCAACTAGAACCCCACCAGGTAGTACAACCCACTCTCCCCAACTAGACCCCCACCAGGTAGTACAACCCACTCTCCCCAACTAGACCCCCACCAGGTAGTACAACCCACTCTCCCCAACTAGACCCCCACCAGGTAGTACAACCCACTCTCCCCAACTAGACCCCCACCAGGTAGTACAACCCACTCTCCCCAACTAGACCCCACCAGGTAGTACAACCCACTCTCCCCAACTAGACCCCCACCAGGTAGTACAACCCACTCTCCCCAACTAGACCCCACCAGGTAGTACAACCCACTCTCCCCAACTAGACCCCACCAGGTAGTACAACCCACTCTCCCCAACTAGACCCCCACCAGGTAGTACAACCCACTCTCCCCAACTAGACCCCACCAGGTAGTACAACCCACTCTCCCCAACTAGACCCCCACCAGGTAGTACAACCCACTCTCCCCAACTAGACCCCCACCAGGTAGTACAACCCACTCTCCCCAACTAGACCCCCACCAGGTAGTACAACCCACTCTCCCCAACTAGACCCCACCAGGTAGTACAACCCACTCTCCCCAACTAGACCCCACCAGGTAGTACAACCCACTCTCCCCAACTAGACCCCCACCAGGTAGTACAACCCACTCTCCCCAACTAGACCCCACCAGGTAGTACAACCCACTCTCCCCAACTAGACCCCCACCAGGTAGTACAACCCACTCTCCCCAACTAGACCCCACCAGGTAGTACAACCCACTCTCCCCAACTAGACCCCACCAGGTAGTACAACCCACTCTCCCCAACTAGACCCCCACCAGGTAGTACAACCCACTCTCCCCAACTAGACCCCACCAGGTAGTACAACCCACTCTCCCCAACTAGACCCCCACCAGGTAGTACAACCCACTCTCCCCAACTAGACCCCCACCAGGTAGTACAACCCACTCTCCCCAACTAGACCCCCACCAGGTAGTACAACCCACTCTCCCCAACTAGACCCCCACCAGGTAGTACAACCCACTCTCCCCAACTAGACCCCCACCAGGTAGTACAACCCACTCTCCCCAACTAGACCCCCACCAGGTAGTACAACCCACTCTCCCCAACTAGACCCCCACCAGGTAGTACAACCCACTCTCCCCAACTAGACCCCCACCAGGTAGTACAACCCACTCTCCCCAACTAGACCCCACCAGGTAGTACAACCCACTCTCCCCAACTAGACCCCCACCAGGTAGTACAACCCACTCTCCCCAACTAGACCCCACCAGGTAGTACAACCCACTCTCCCCAACTAGACCCCACCAGGTAGTACAACCCACTCTCCCCAACTAGACCCCACCAGGTAGTACAACCCACTCTCCCCAACTAGACCCCCACCAGGTAGTACAACCCACTCTCCCCAACTAGAACCCCACCAGGTAGTACAACCCACTCTCCCCAACTAGAACCCCACCAGGTAGTACAACCCACTCTCCCCAACTAGAACCCCACCAGGTAGTACAACCCACTCTCCCCAACTAGACCCCCACCAGGTAGTACAACCCACTCTCCCCAACTAGACCCCCACCAGGTAGTACAACCCACTCTCCCCAACTAGACCCCCACCAGGTAGTACAACCCACTCTCCCCAACTAGACCCCCACCAGGTAGTACAACCCACTCTCCCCAACTAGACCCCACCAGGTAGTACAACCCACTCTCCCCAACTAGACCCCCACCAGGTAGTACAACCCACTCTCCCCAACTAGACCCCACCAGGTAGTACAACCCACTCTCCCCAACTAGACCCCACCAGGTAGTACAACCCACTCTCCCCAACTAGACCCCCACCAGGTAGTACAACCCACTCTCCCCAACTAGACCCCACCAGGTAGTACAACCCACTCTCCCCAACTAGACCCCCACCAGGTAGTACAACCCACTCTCCCCAACTAGACCCCCACCAGGTAGTACAACCCACTCTCCCCAACTAGACCCCCACCAGGTAGTACAACCCACTCTCCCCAACTAGACCCCACCAGGTAGTACAACCCACTCTCCCCAACTAGACCCCACCAGGTAGTACAACCCACTCTCCCCAACTAGACCCCCACCAGGTAGTACAACCCACTCTCCCCAACTAGACCCCACCAGGTAGTACAACCCACTCTCCCCAACTAGACCCCCACCAGGTAGTACAACCCACTCTCCCCAACTAGACCCCACCAGGTAGTACAACCCACTCTCCCCAACTAGACCCCACCAGGTAGTACAACCCACTCTCCCCAACTAGACCCCCACCAGGTAGTACAACCCACTCTCCCCAACTAGACCCCACCAGGTAGTACAACCCACTCTCCCCAACTAGACCCCCACCAGGTAGTACAACCCACTCTCCCCAACTAGACCCCCACCAGGTAGTACAACCCACTCTCCCCAACTAGACCCCCACCAGGTAGTACAACCCACTCTCCCCAACTAGACCCCCACCAGGTAGTACAACCCACTCTCCCCAACTAGACCCCCACCAGGTAGTACAACCCACTCTCCCCAACTAGACCCCCACCAGGTAGTACAACCCACTCTCCCCAACTAGACCCCCACCAGGTAGTACAACCCACTCTCCCCAACTAGACCCCCACCAGGTAGTACAACCCACTCTCCCCAACTAGACCCCACCAGGTAGTACAACCCACTCTCCCCAACTAGACCCCACCAGCCACTATATTTTAATTTCATTTACAAGGTAGTACAAACTGACCACAACTTAACTGGCAGTTTTTCTCCAATGTTCAGAGCATTCAGAAAGTATTCAGACCTCTTGACATTTCCCACATTTTGTTACGTTTTAACCTTATTCTAAAATGTATTAAATTGTTTTAACCCCCTCATCAATCTACCCACAATACCCCATAATGACACAATACCCCATAATGACACAATACCCCATAATGACCCAATACCCCATAATGATACAATACCCCATAATGACCCAATACCCCATAATGACACAATACCCCATAATGACCCAATACCCCATAATGACACAATACCCCATAATGACCCAATACCCCATAATGACACAATACCCCATAATGACACAATACCCCATAATGACCCAATACCCCATAATGACCCAATACCCCATAATGACACAATACCCCATAATGACACAATACCCCATAATGACCCAATACCCCATAATGACCCAATACCCCATAATGACCCAATACCCCATAATGACACAATACCCCATAATGACACAATACCCCATAATGACCCAATACCCCATAATGACCCAATACCCCATAATGACACAATACCCCATAATGACCCAATACCCCATAATGACACAATACCCCATAATGACACAATACCCCATAATGACACAATACCCCATAATGACCCAATACCCCATAATGACCCAATACCCCATAATGACACAATACCCCATAATGACACAATACCCCATAATGACCCAATACCCCATAATGACCCAATACCCCATAATGACACAATACCCCATAATGACCCAATACCCCATAATGACACAATACCCCATAATGACACAATACCCCATAATGACCCAATACCCCATAATGACACAATACCCCATAATGACACAATACCCCATAATGACCCAATACCCCATAATGACCCAATACCCCATAATGACCCAATACCCCATAATGACACAATACCCCATAATGACCCAATACCCCATAATGACACAATACCCCATAATGACACAATACCCCATAATGACACAATACCCCATAATGACACAATACCCCATAATGACCCAATACCCCATAATGACACAATACCCCATAATGACACAATACCCCATAATGACACAATACCCCATAATGACCCAATACCCCATAATGACACAATACCCCATAATGACACAATACCCCATAATGACACAATACCCCATAATGACACAATACCCCATAATGACACAATACCCCATAATGACACAATACCCCATAATGACACAATACCCCATAATGACACAATACCCCATAATGACACAATACCCCATAATGACCCAATACCCCATAATGACACAATACCCCATAATGACCCAATACCCCATAATGACCCAATACCCCATAATGACACAATACCCCATAATGACACAATACCCCATAATGACACAATACCCCATAATGACACAATACCCCATAATGACACAATACCCCATAATGACCCAATACCCCCTAATGACACAACACCCCATAATGACCCAATACTCCATAATGACCCAATACCCCATAATGACACAATACCCCATAATGACACAATACCCCATAATGACCCAATACCCCATAATGACCCAATACCCCATAATGACACAATACCCCATAATGACCCAATACCCCATAATGACACAATACCCCATAATGACACAATACCCCCTAATGACCCAATACCCCCTAATGACACAACACCCCATAATGACCCAATACCCCCTAATGACACAACACCCCATAATGACCCAATACCCCATAATGACCCAATACTCCATAATGACCCAATACCCCATAATGACACAATACCCCATAATGACACAATACCCCATAATGACCCAATACCCCATAATGACACAATACCCCATAATGACCCAATACCCCATAATGACCCAATACCCCATAATGACCCAATACCCCATAATGACCCAATACCCCATAATGACCCAATACCCCATAATGACCCAATACCCCATAATGACCCAATACCCCATAATGACCCAATACCCCATAATGACCCAATACCCCATAATGACCCAATACCCCATAATGATACAATACCCCATAATGACACAATACCCCATAATGACCCAATACCCCATAATGACCCAATACCCCATAATGACCCAATACCCCATAATGACTCAATACCCCATAATGACCCAATACCCCATAATGACTCAATACCCCATAATGACCCAATACCCCATAATGACCCAATACCCCATAATGACACAATACCCCATAATGACCCAATACCCCATAATGACAAAGCAAAAACAGGAAATGTTTGCAAGTTTATTAAAAATAAAAAACTGAAATCACATTTACATAAGTATTCAGACCCTTTACTCAGTACTTTATTAAGTATTCAGACCCTTTACTCAGTACTTTATTAAGTATTCAGACCCTTTACTCAGTACTTTATTAAGTATTCAGACCCTTTACTCAGTACTTTAGTAAGTATTCAGACCCTTTACTCAGTACTTTATTAAGTATTCAGACCCTTTACTCAGTACTTTATTAAGTATTCAGACCCTTTACTCAGTACTTTATTAAGTATTCAGACCCTTTACTCAGTACTTTATTAAGTATTCAGACCCTTTACTCAGTACTTTATTAAGTATTCAGACCCTTTACTCAGTACTTTATTAAGTATTCAGACCCTTTACTCAGTACTTTATTAAGTATTCAGACCCTTTACTCAGTACTTTGTTGAGGCATCTTTGGCAGTGATTACAGCCTTGAGTCTTCTTGGGTGTGACGCTACAAGCTTGCTACACCTGTATTTGTGGAGTTTCTCCCATTCTTCTCTGCAGATCCTCTCAAGCTCTGTCAGGATGGATTATGGGGTATTGTGTCATTATGGGGTATTGGGTCATTATGGGGTATTGCGTCATTATGGGGTATTGTGTCATTATGGGGTATTGTGTCATTATGGGGTATTGATGTCATTATGGGGTATTGTGTCATTATGGGGTATTGTGTCATTATGGGGTATTGTGTCATTATGGGGTATTGGGTCATTATGGGGTATTGGGTCATTATGGGGTATTGGGTCATTATGGGGTATTGTGTCATTATGGGGTATTGTGTCATTATGGGGTATTGTGTCATTATGGGGTATTGGGTCATTATGGGGTATTGGGTCATTATGGGGTATTGGGTCATTATGGGGTATTGGGTCATTATGGGGTATTGGGTCATTATGGGGTATTGTGTCTAGGATTGGATTAACCGGGTTGGGTTGTTAAAGGATCGGACCCTAAAATGACTTCCTCAAATCTAACTGCCTATAACTCAGGACCTGAATCAAGGAGATGCATATTCCTGATATAATTAGATCTGGTAAAAGATAATACATCATCTTTGAAATGCAAGAGAAAGGCCAGACAGTGATGTAGGATTCTAGATTAAATGTAGATGTTGTCCACCAGATGGGTGTGTATGCAATGTTTCAGACTGATCCAGTGAATAATTATATCACTACAGAATATTTTCTGCCAGGAGTTTTCCCAAATGTGCCAAATTGGTTTTCAAGTACATAACTAGAGAACATATAGAAATGCTCTGGTAATACAACATGTAAGTTAGACGCTCCCAGGAATGTCATACATGATGGATCATTAGCTTCCCTACAGAAAAGACACCAACCTTCACACATCTAGATGGCCGGGCGGGGTCGGGGGCGGAGCCAGAGGTCAAACTGTGAAACCCAGGATGACAAATCAGACCAAGATTACTGAATGTAAGTACATTATCAAGTTATTTAGTCACTTTATGCAAAGCATTCATAAGTAAAGTAGGATTTAATTTTTAACAACCTGCACCATTGTTTGCAAGTGGTTCGTTCTTGACCTCATTTTCGTCTCATGAACATAAAGGGAATCGTTGTTCTATAGGTTATATAAACCTGAATATAAATATGCTCTTAGAAATAAGGTTCTACCTAGAGTTAGTGTTTGGATCGCAGTCGGGAAGTATTTGTAGGAGAGCTGTGGGTTGAGATTGCTGGAGGAGTTGCACGACTGTATCGAGACTGGGGCTGGCATGGCGGGAAGTTCGGATGGAAGTGAGAGGGAGATGGACGAGGGAGCGGAGGTAAGGAAGCAAGAGAAGTTTAAGACGGTGGTAGGGAAGAAAAATAGGAAAAGAGGTAGGATGGTAGCGGAAGAGATGGACAGGGAAACGACGAATGAAGGAGAGATACGGGGGGAGGTCAGAGGAAGTGGACAGCATGGCGAAGAACAGGAGAATAAAGTTATGATAGTGTATACGGAACCCACGAGGAAATTGATGAATCCAATAGAGTTAACAAAGAATATCAAGGCAGAGATTGGACAGGTGAAGGATGCTAGGTGTTTGACTGGAGGAAGGGTTTTGATATTTGCTAGAGATAGGCAACAAGCTGAAAAAGTATTGAAGATGCAGGCTTTAGGAGGGGGAAGAGTGAAGTGTTTTGTGCCAGGAAGTAATGCAAAATGGAAGGGTGTGATTACCGGGGTGCCGGTGGAGGTCACGATGGACGAATTTCAGAGGGAGGTGTCAGGAGGGAAGGTGGTGAGCGCCAGAAGAATGAATAGGAAAGAGGGAGAGGAAAGCAGTACAGTATTGTTGGAGTTTGAGCAGGCCTTGCCGGAGAGAGTGTACCTAGGATATATTAGCTTTTATGTGCGGGAATTTGTACCACCTCCGTTGAGATGTTACAAATGTCAGCGTATAGGGCATGTAGCAAGCGTCTGTAGGGCGAAAATGCGGTGTGCTAGATGCGGGGGTCCACATGAGTATGGAAAGTGTGGTGAAATGGACAATGTAAAATGCTGTAATTGCGGTGGTGATCACAGTGCAGCTTATGGGGGTTGTCGAGTACAAAAACAGGCGGCAGACGCACAGAAGTACAAGGTTCAGAATAGAGTTAGCTATGCTGAAGCGACGAGAAGAGTAGGAGAGCAAAGAGTAGACAGGGGCGAGGAGCAGGCTCGCAAATGGGGGGACGTGGAGGAAGGTAGGGCGAAGAGACAGGAGGGGGTGGTGAGGAGAACATGTGAACGTGAGTGTAGGGTGGGTGAGGACTCCCTGGTGGTGAACAGGATTGATTTCTTGGCATTCATATGCAGTATAATAAATGTAGGTGCGCAGGTTAGTGGGAAGTCGTCTCGCATAGACGTGGTGGTGCGAGCCGCCAGAGATTATTTAGGCATCTCTGATGTCACAGGGGTAATGGTGCACGAAATGATGTCAAAAACAAGTAATGATGGGCTGGAGAGACATCGTGTTTAGGATGGTGTTGGTGGTCCTTCAATGGAATGCCAGGAGTTTGGTGGCAAATGGGCAAGAGTTAAAAAAATGTATATATGAAATGGATGTGGTGCCTGATGTAGTGTGTGTTCAGGAAACATGGCTTAAACCTGAGTTGGATTTCGTGGTCCATGGTTTCATAGCAGTGAGGTGTGATAGAGTAGGAGGAGTGGGAGGGGGATGTGTTACGTTTGTTAAGAAAGGGGTGTCGTATCGGCAAGTTAATGTCCAAGAATCGGAATGTGTGGGTATAGATGTAGATATAAGAGGGGGTAACGTGTGTGTGATTAATTATTATAATCCCTGTAAACCGCTGGTGTTAGAAAAGCTGGAAGGTATAGAGAGAAGGTGTGAGGGTGGAAAGGTCATGTGGTGTGGTGATTTTAACGCTCATAATGAGTTGTGGGGAAGTGTACGGACGAATGGTAATGGCAAAATTGTAGAAGAGCTTATGGAGAATAATGGATTAGTGTGTGTGAATGATGGGAGGGGACCCGAGTTAACGTGGTTACGGGGAGTGAATCATGTTTGGACTTGACGCTGGTATCTGCCTCGCTTGCAGGAAGGTGTGAGTGGACGGTGAGTGGTGAGTCTACGATGGGGAGTGATCACTATCCGATAGTGTGCAAAGTGGAGGGTGGTGTGGTTAGGCAGGACAGAGTATGTGGGGGGAGGTGGTGTTTTGATAAGGCCGATTGGAAGAAGTACCGGTTTATATGTGAGGGTCTGGGAAAGAAGCTGAGGTTGGTAGGGTCAGTTGATGAGTGTGCAGAGGTGGTGACGAAGTGTATGATAGTGGCAGCAGAGGAGGCTATTCCAGTAAGTAAGGGTGGGGGAAGACAGCGAGTGGTGCCGTGGAGGACGGATGAATGTTCAAGAGGGGTGAAGGAGAGGAATGTGGCGTTGAAGGTGTTAAAGAGGGGATTGACGGTGAGGAATTTGGAGGATTATCAAAGGAAGAGGGCAGTAGCAAGAAGAACTATTAAGAGGGTGAAAAGGGAAGCATGGCGGGAGTTTTGCTCAACCATAGGGAGGGGTACGACTCTTAGTAGGGTGTGGAGGATGTTTAGGAAGATGGCGGGTAAGGGTACAGCGGGGGGAATTCCTGTGATGGTGGAGGGGGATGTACATGCAGTAAGGGACAAAGATAAAGCTGAAGTCATAGGAAGGGCGTTTGCTGCTGTGCACAGGTGCAATCATTTATGTGAGGAGGCGCGGAGGAGAAAAGGGATAATGTTAGAGGAGCACAGAGATGTACTGAGCAGGAGAGAGGAGGGGGGTGATGCCATGGATGCAGAGTTTACTATATATGAAATGGCTAAAGCTCTAGAGGGGTGTGGAAGGACGGCCCCAGGTGAAGACAGGGTGTGTTATGTAATGGTGAGGAATGCATCTGAAAGTGTGAAGAAGGCGGTACTGGAACTGTTTAATATGGTGTGGAGGAGTGGGGTCCTGCCAGGAGGGTGGAAGAGGACAGTGGTGCTGCCGTTTGTGAAACCAGGGAAAGATCCTACAAAGGCCGCTAGTTATAGACCCATAGAACTCACGTCGAATTTATGTAAGTTAATGGAGAAGATGATTGTGAATAGGTTGATGTATTATTTGGACAGTAGGGGTTTGGTGAGTGAAGATCAGAGTGGGTTCAGGAGAGGCCGGTCAACTACAGATTCCCTGATTAAGGTTAGCACGGAGATAGCCAGTGCGTTGGCAAAGAAGGAAGTTATGTGTGTGACTTATTTTGATGTGGAGAAAGCTTATGATACAATGTGGAGGGAGGGCTTGTTGATTAAGTTAGGCGAGATAGGTATTGGGGGTAGGATGTATAATTGGAGTGTGGATTTTCTATTTGGGAGAGTGTTTCGGGTGAAGGTTGGGGCAGACTTGTCGAGGGAGTTTGAGGTGGAAAATGGGACGCCACAGGGCAGTGTGGTAAGCCCGGTTTTGTTTACCATGATGATAGATGATGTATTTAGAGAGGTGGGGCAGGGAATAGGGGTAGCATTGTATGCAGATGATGGGGCTATATGGAAAAGAGGAAGGAATGTGAAGTGTGTGATGAAGAAAATGCAGTGTGCGGTGACGGCTGTGGAAGAATGGTCAATGAAATGGGGCTTTCGGATGTCGGTGGCTAAATCGTGCTTCATGATATATTCGAATAGAAAAGTTAAGGATGTGAGATTGCAGATATATGGGCAGGATATAGGCAGGGTGACGGCCTTTAAGTACTTGGGTCTGTGGTTTGACGAGAGGTTGACGTGGAGGAAGCATGTGGCGGCTGTGGAGGTAAAGTGCAGAAGGGCGTTGAACCTTATGAGAGCGGTGGTGGGAGTTAATTGGGGGGCTGACAGGCAGACACTGATGAGTTTGTATCAGGCGCTGATCAGGTCTGTGCTGGATTATGGGTGTTTTGTCTATGGGTCAGCAGCCAGGACTGTGTTAGAGGCGTTGGATAGGATTCAGGCGCGTGCGCTGAGGTTGTGCCTAGGCGCATGTAGGTCGACGCCAACGGCAGCGATGCAGGTGGAGACGGGTGAGATGCCATTGGCATTGAGGCGAGATAAGTTGGCTTTAGCGTATTGGGTGAGGATGAAGGGGAGCTCGGGGAGGCATCCTGCAGTTGAGGTGATGGGAAGGTGCTGGGAGAGAGAAGGGGGAAAGATGAGAGCGTTTGGGTGGGTGATAGAGAAGAAGGTGGAGGAATATGGACTAACGGGGAAGGAAGTCGGACCGGTGGTGGCATTAGGGAGGGTACCACATTGGTTGTTTCCTGTGCCGAATGTTGACATGAGGATGTTGGAGAGGAAGAAAGAGTGGAATGAAAAATGCATCAGTAGTTGTGTGGAGAGGTTTGTGAGTGAAGGGTACAGTGAATATCTAAGGATATATACTGATGGGTCGAAGGATCCAGTTAGTGGGAAGGTAGGAGCAGGGGTGTTTGTCGCAGAGTTTGGAGTAAGGATCGGTAAGAGGCTGACAGATCATGTGTCAGTATATACTGCTGAGATAATGGCAATGATTTTGGGGATGGGTTGGGTGGAGGAGGTTAGGCCGCTCAGGGTGGTGGTATGTACGGATTCGGCTGCTGTGCTGAGTAGTATAACATCGGGTAGGTCAGATAGAGGGGATTTGTTAGTGGAGTTGATGGTGCAGTTGTTGGGATTGGAGAAGATGGGGGTGGTGGTCTGGTTCTGTTGGGTTCCAGCGCATGTAGGAGTTGATGGTAATGAAGAGGTGGATAGGGTGGCGAAGAGTGCGTCACGGAAGGAGGGCGTAGATGTGAGGATACCGTATGGACGAGGGGAGATGAAAGCGATGATAAAGAGGGTGGGGATGGAATTATGGCAGAAACAGTGGGATGAGTGCAGGACAGGGAGGGGATATTATGGTGTACAGAAAACGCTAAGGGTGGAAGGTGGGAATAGGGGATGTAGGAGGGATGAAGTAATATGGAGTAGGTTGAGGTTTGGTCATACAGGTCTGAACATGATAGGGAGACTTTAGACTGGATTGTGTGAGGGATGTATGGTGGAGGAAACAGTGGAACATGTATTGATGTATTGCGAGCGGTATGATGAGGAAAGGGAAAGGTTGTATGACCGGGTCAGAAGGGAAGGGAGGAGTTGGGGAATGGGTGGGGTGCTGGGAGGAGGGAGTGGTGACGGGATAGTGTCGAGGGAGCTGTTGCAATTTATCAAGGATACGGGTGTGGGTGATAGAATTTAGGGGTAAGAGGCCGTGACCGGCCTCACACTCCGATACAGTAGGTGGCGGTGTATGCACCTTTCAGTTGGTTGCGATCCGCCAGTAATCCAAAGAAGAAGAAGGTTCTACCTAGAACCATAAAGGGTCCTTCAGCTTGTCCATGTAGAAGCCCTTTATGGATCCAAGTAGAACCTTTTCACCCAACAAAGTTTAGAAGAGAAGGAACCCTTATCCCTGTAGCCCTTTATAATTGGGTTTCTATGTAAAATGCAGCTGTATTTTTGGGCTAATATTAATAGACCTATTATGCCCATATACATTTGGAAACACCAGGAGGAGATGTTTCTCAAATTACAATCAAGTTCAATACCAGTATTTTCCAGTCCCGCATCTGTATTTCCTTGAATGTTGTGACCAGACAACTGACACGTCCTGGACTCAGTCAAACTTCGCAACAATGGTTATTAGTAAGTCTAAATTCCAATATGTCTTCTAACTTTTTTGTTAGATTTGAATGGTCATTATCATGCTCAGAATATCCTCTATGGTGCCGGAGTTGACCGGTGCCGGTTGGGCTGAGTAGATATTGAAGGCCGAGAATTGTTCTCCGATAATACTGTCACAGAGGAAAAGTGAACGTTTTATGGGATTAGTTCTGCTCTCTAAAGTAGCCTATTCTTGCCTATTAAAATTGAATCGAAGTTTAGACATTTCACAGCAGGGGTCTCACTCTGCATCGAATAGCCGAAATGGGCTTATTTTTTCGGGCTTTGCATGCTAAACCGAGGTCATAAAATAATAACATTTAGGGTGTCTTTCATTTGTCTATGAACTTGGGTGACAGTCAGATTTGCAATGAATTATATGATGCTGATTAAGCTGTTTCAATAATGGTATGTCCTGGGGCTCCCAGAAAGCCTGAAAAAAGTTAATAGCATGCAATTACGGAATCCAATATTGGACAGAGATCATTCCACGTCGAAACCATTTGGTAGCTAAGCGAAGTCTTAAAACTTTATTAATAGTTTGATAAAAGCATAAACGGAAAATTGGAGAAAAAAATAATCGAATGTAGCCTGTTCAGAAACATCGACATAATTTATGATTCATCAAATTTGATAAGATTAATTAATTCAGCTCAATTGTTGTCCTATTTAGGATGTGTGATTGGTTAAATATAGGCTATTATAGTAGCACATTTGTATTTATATCAGCCTGTACTTTTTCTCCAATAACGCATGACATGGCCTTTTACATTCCCCATAGTTAGTAGTCTAGTAAAGAAAAACGACCTGTTCTCAGACATCACAAGGTCCATAATGCAACTCATAGGCTAAGAAAACTCGTTTTATTTTGCTTGGTGTTATTTGGCAGTAGGTTATTAATGTGTAAGCCTTTAACGGCAGATTAATTAAACTAGGCCTACATCATATTCTCCAGGCCACTATTTACGTTTTCAAAAGGTCAAGATAATGATTCAGAATTCAAGTTTTTTTATTTACCCCACAGGTGGATCATTGCAGTATGCTCAGGAAAGTGGGTAAGTCGACAATTAACTCATCTTGTGTGTGTCTGTGTGTGTGTCTGTGTGTGGGTCTGTGTGTGTGTGGGTCTGTGTGTGGGTCTGTGTGTGTGTGTGTCTGTGTGTGGGTCTGTGTGTGTGTCTGTGTGTGGGTCTGTGTCTGTGTGTGTGTCTGTGTGTGTGTCTGTGTGTGTGTCTGTGTGTGTGTCTGTGTGTGGGTCTGTGTGTGTGTCTGTGTGTGTGTGTGTCTGTGTGTGGGTCTGTGTGTGGGTCTGTGTGTGTGTCTGTGTGTGGGTCTGTGTGTGGGTCTGTGTGTGGGTCTGTGTGTGTGTCTGTGTGTGTGTCTGTGTGTGTGTCTGTGTGTGTGTCTGTGTGTGGGTCTGCTTAGATCATGGATTGGAATTGACCATGGCAGGCTATCCCGGAAGATTTAATGTCTTAATGTTTTGTATAGGTATGCTGGCTTCTCAGCAGACATGCAGCACATCTACACGTATCAATACCTTGAGAAAACATCGCTTGAAGCTGAGAGCAACAGCTTTGTAAGGCCTATCCCAGGACTGCCTGTTACATGTGCTAATCTAATGGTGCAAGTGCCTGAAAGCCCTGAGGATCATCAAGTTATCTCTGGTCATGTTAAGAAGAATGGTCAAGTGGATGATTTCTCCACTCCTGGGACTGACCAGCGACCCACCCACCCAGGTGGTGTCTCTACATCAGTGAAGAAAATGTACAAGTCTTCAGGGGATCACCTCCCCCTTGATACCTCTCTGATGGCACCTCACATGAGCAAATTCATGTCCGCCTTTGAACCAGAGACCAACCCTGGAAAAGATGCTGAGGCAGTCTCAACCCGACCGTCATACAATGAGGCTCTAGATCTGGTTCCAAAGAAAAGCCCAGAAATAATGGATGGTGCAACAGGGTACAAGAGAGAGGAAAAAAGAAGAGATGAAGAGTCCTCAAATCTTAAATCTAACTTGGCTCAAGGTCAGGAGGAACCCAAAGGCCTCCCAGTTCCTGTCACCCAGGGACTTCCTGTCACCCAGGGTGTGAGTGAACAAGCTCCTCGTCAACGAAAGAAAACATTTTACAGAAGAGGGGCTGGGAAGGAGCATGTGAAATATACTGGTATTTATTTTTCCTTTAACTTGCATGGTTATGTGTTTGCTGTAGTGGTGTGTAGTGGTGTAAAGTACTTCAGTAAAAATACTTTATCTGGGTATCTGTACTTTACATTACTATTTGTATTTCTGACAACTTTTAATTTTATATCACTACATTCCTAAAGAACATAATGTACTTTTTACTCCATACATTTTCCCAAAAGTACTCGTTACATTTTGAATGCTTAGCAAGACAGGAAAATGGTCTAGTTCACACACTTATCAAGAGAACATCCCTGGTCCTCCCTACTGCCTCTGATCTGGAGGACTCACTAAACACATGCTTATTTTGTAAATGATGTCTGAGTGTTGGAGTGTTCCCCTGGCTGTCTGTAAATGATGTCTGAGTGTTGGAGTGTTCCCCTGGCTGTCTGTAAATGATGTCTGAGTGTTGGAGTGTTCCTCTGGCTGTCTGTAAATGATGTCTGAGTGTTGGAGTGTTCCCCTGGCTGTCTGTAAATGATGTCTGAGTGTTGGAGTGTTCCTCTGGCTGTCTGTAAATGATGTCTGAGTGTTGGAGTGTTCCCCTGGCTGTCTGTAAATGATGTCTGAGTGTTGGAGTGTTCCCCTGGCTGTCTGTAAATGATGTCTGAGTGTTGGAGTGTTCCCCTGGCTGTCTGTAAATGATGTCTGAGTGTTGGGAGTGTTCCCCTGGCTGTCTGTAAATTATGTCTGAGTGTTGGAGTGTTCCCCTGGCTGTCTGTAAATTGTGTCTGAGTGTTGGAGTGTTCCCCTGGCTGTCTGTAAATGATGTCTGAGTGTTGGAGTGTTCCCCTGGCTGTCTGTAAATGATGTCTGAGTGTTGGAGTGTTCCCCTGGCTGTCTGTAAATTATGTCTGAGTGTTGGAGTGTTCCCCTGGCTGTCTGTAAATGATGTCTGAGTGTTGGAGTGTTCCCCTGGCTGTCTGTAAATTGTGTCTGAGTGTTGGAGTGTTCCCCTGGCTGTCTGTAAATGATGTCTGAGTGTTGGAGTGTTCCCCTGGCTGTCTGTAAATGATGTCTGAGTGTTGGAGTGTTCCCCTGGCTGTCTGTAAATGATGTCTGAGTGTTGGAGTGTTCCCCTGGCTGTCTGTAAATGATGTCTGAGTGTTGGAGTGTTCCTCTGGCTGTCTGTAAATGATGTCTGAGTGTTGGAGTGTTCCCCTGGCTGTCTGTAAATGATGTCTGAGTGTTGGAGTGTTCCCCTGGCTGTCTGTAAATGATGTCTGAGTGTTGGAGTGTTCCCCTGGCTGTCTGTAAATGATGTCTGAGTGTTGGAGTGTTCCCCTGGCTGTCTGTAAATGATGTCTGAGTGTTGGAGTGTTCCCCTGGCTGTCTGTAAATGATGTCTGAGTGTTGGAGTGTTCCTCTGGCTGTCTGTAAATGATGTCTGAGTGTTGGAGTGTTCCCCTGGCTGTCTGTAAATGATGTCTGAGTGTTGGAGTGTTCCCCTGGCTGTCTGTAAATTATGTCCGAGTGTTGGAGTGTTCCCCTGGCTGTCTACAAGTAAACGGTGCCGTCTGGTTTCTTTAATATCAGGAATTTGAAATAATGTGCACTTTTACTTTTCATACTTAAGTATATCTTAGCAATTACATTTACTTTTGATACATAAGTATATTTAAAACCAAATACTTTTACTCAAGTAGTATTTTACTAGTTGACTTTAACTTTTCTATGAAGGTATCTTTACTCAAGTATGAGAATTAGGTACTTTTTCCACCACTGGCGGAGTGTGGGTCAAATCACTGCGTGTGTTGTGATAATGGTGTTGTTAGCTATATAACCTGTTAGTTCATATGCCTTGACATTGTGATATGTAGGTCATAAAGGCAGAGACAATAAGAAGACATAGTGGCAGAATAAACTCAACCACACCTTTGTTTCGTCACAAAACCGGAGAACAACATCTGTCCGTTGAAGTCCACAAAACATATTGCATGATTTCTCTCTCTCTGTGTGTGTGTGTGTGTGTGTGTGTGTGTGTGTGTGTGCAAGGTTGTGCGTTCGTGCAAGTAGAAAAAGACATGTTGACTCACCCTACTTGTAGAGAAACACCAATGCCATTCTCCTCTCTTTCATGTTGATGAAACAGTCTATCACTGGCATACAGTACTCTGTGTTTTCAGTACTTCTGATACTTTTTCAATTCATACATTTTTTATTCCGGGCATTTGTGTGGGAATCAATAACTATGAACAGAATAAGTGCTTGTGGTGTTTTGTTACAACAATGAAAACAAAAAATAACCTTAATTTGTTACAACAATGAAAACAAAAAATAACCATAATTTCCTGTGTTTCCAGTGTTTCTTCAGTTCTTAATCAGTGCACTAATTCAAGACTCTGATGGTGAGCTCTGCCTTTTTATCTATGTTTAAATGTTTTGAGATTCTTTTTGCACTGAAAAGCTTTATGTTCTGATTGTATTTAGACTGATAGAGCAGCCAGTCATGTAATGAGCTCTACTTGACTGACACACATGCAGGAAGTAGAACACTCTCTCAGGAACACTCCTGTAAGTGAGGTTGTGTGATCACTTTAAACCAGTAGAGGCATGCATCTCTCTCTCTCTCTCTCCCTCTCTCTCTCTCTATTCAATTCACTTTATTGGCATTACGCAACAATGTACATATTGCCAAAGTATCATACATCAATATTTTTTTTTCTTTTTTTTTTTCTATATATTTTTTTTTTCTATTTTATATATATATATATATACACACACACATATATTTTAAAAAAATATATAATTACATCAAAGAACAAATAACAACAGGAAAAAAATAAAATAAATGCATTAAATATGTCAGGCTCTCTCTCTCTCTCTCTCTCATCTACAGCGGGTGAAATAAGTATTGAACACGTCACCATTTTTCTCAGTAAATATATTTCCAAAGGTGCTATTGACATGAAAGTTTCATCAGATGTTGGTAACAACCCAAGTAATCCATACATACAAAGAAACCAAAACAAATAAGTTCAGGCATGGAAAGCCAAGACAACAGCTGAAAACTATCAGTAATTAAAAAGCAATCCAGCCCCCTGTCAGTGCAAATTAATATCAGCTGGTTCAGTCCCAACTGATGAACTACAAAAAGGTCTCATTGCCAAGGTGTCACACAAGACACATCTCATGATGGGTAAAAGCAAAGAGCTGTCTCAAGACATTCGCAAAAAAAATGTCATGTCAATAGCACCTTTGGAAATATATTTACTGAGAGAAATGGTGACGTGTTCAATACTTATTTCACAAGCTGTATGTGATCAAGCTGCTCAGGAAATTGTAATATTCCAAATGTGTTCATTTTAATGCTCCTACTTGCTGCGTTGTGTTCCATCCATGCCTCCTTTTTGTGTTATCTCAGGAAGATGTTCAGCCTGCAATGACGACAGATGTGCAGAAGTGCAGAGAATATATGGATCGAATGATACCTTATTGTATCAGAGAAGTAACCTTATGGAAAAGCTCACAAGTTGTTCCACCACCTCTGCACCACCTCCTCAGAGTCGGAGATGCGTTGTGTGTCTGGCCAGAGCTGTGATCTTGTTTTGCTCTGACAGCGGGGAAGCAGCTGGGCCGCTTGAATGGGAGGATGCTGGCTTCCGATTGGACAACATCTCTGTGGTTGGTAAGTATAATTTATGGCTAAAGTGAGACTCAATAGTGAATTAAAGCAATGTTAAAGCAATGTGACAAAACATATTTGTATATAATATTACTATTCAACAGTCAGGATGTCTTTTTTCAAAATGTGATTTGTTCTTTCATAACTAAGTAATTTAAATACCCTTCCCTGGAAGGATGTTTCTAATCATGAACTGTTTTAATGACAGACTGCCCAGCCATGAAGACTGTTCCTGGTACAACACGTAAATATCTACTAAAACATTGATGTTAGAAAATAGAAAGTGATATATTCAACTATACCATATAAGATTAATACCATATTTCTAAATCAAATTTATTTCCCTAAGACCTCAGCCCTGGCGGGATTACTGGTACCCTCAGCCCTGGCGGGATTACTGGTACCCTCAGCCCTGGCGGGATTACTGGTACCCTCAGCCCTGGCGGGATTACTGCTGCTGCTGGTATGGATATGTAGTGTTTATTTTTATTTTAGATTTGAATAAACACAAATTACCTTCTCTGTTTTTTATTCTTCAAAGACTAGTGTTGGGAATGTCAAAACCAAAATATATTTTGTAGTTTATTTTAAGTATGAAAATATGTTTATCCTTCCATAGTGGGCTGCTGTGCTGTGATTGGCTGTATCGTATTCCACTGTTATCGTCAGATTAAACGGTATGTAAACAATTAAGATGAATAGTTGAAATCCTCTTATCCAGATTTTATAACTTCTTTAAAAGAGATTAAATTATATCAAGTTATGATAAGGTTGGATACTCTCTATGTTATATCATAATCTAATCACAACATTCTATACAATAAAATGTATTTATAAAAAAACATCTGCATTATATAAAATAGCTACAACCAATAAAATTGCTAAACTTTTATGTCTCAATGTTATTTTCTCTCTCCCCTTGTGTGTTTGTTTTACAGCGGTCGTCAGGAGAGGGGGTAGGTTTGGTCAAATGTGTCCCCAACCCCTCAGGTGATGGATAAGACAGCTATCAACAACATATACACTTGTATTCTTCTTGGCCTAAGTATGGGTTTTGATCCATCTCCATTTCTTTCTATAGGCCTGAAGCACTGGAGATGATGACAAACGTGTGAGGACCATGCAGTCAAGCATTTGGGAGAGAGGACCAGTGGAGAATTTGGGAGAGAGGACCAGTGGAGAATTTGGGAGAGAGGACTAGTGGAGAATTTGGGAGAGAGGACCAGTGGAGAATTTGGGAGAGAGGACTAGTGGAGAATTTGGGAGAGAGGACTAGTGGAGAATTTGGGAGAGAGGACCAGTGGAGAATTTGGGAGAGAGGACTAGTGGAGAATTTGGGAGAGAGGACTAGTGGAGAATTTGGGAGAGAGGACCAGTGGAGAATTTGGGAGAGAGGACTAGTGGAGAATTTGGGAGAGAGGACCAGTGGAGAATTTGGGAGAGAGGACCAGTGGAGAATTTGGGAGAGAGGACCAGTGGAGAATTCTACTTTTTCAAACAAACATATGAGTTGGTAACTCGAGTAAAAACTACAGTAAAAACTAGTGCTGGAAGCTTCTATAAGGGAAAAAAGTTACAATGATAGTGCATGCCTTTAGAAATGTATATCTGCTTTCCTATGTATATTTTCCATATGCTTGCCTTAGTGTATGGAAATGATTAGTAGATCCTGCATTCAAGTATTTGTTTGCTTATCTGTTTTCAGTTTTCATAACATTAACCTTTGTCTCATACATAAAACATATCCTTGTTTAGTTATTTACTATATGTCACAGTTACTTATTTGCATGCTTAATCTAAAAACAATTATATTGGATAATAAAGGAATGATGTAATTTGAGCTCAGTGTATTTTAAACCCTGTTAATAGTAGTTCTAGACCGCCCCCCCCCCACAGGGAGTGATGCAGCCTAGAGGCATGGTGGATCCTGTTTGCTCAGAGTAGGGTTGCTGTTTGATGACAGCACATGGCTTTGAGCAGTGATTACTGCCTTGAGTCTTCTTGGGTATGACGCTACAAGCTTGGTACACCTGTATTTGGGGAGTTTCTCCCATTCTTCTCTGCAGATCCTCTCAAGCTCTGTCAGGATGGATTATGGGGTATTGTGTCATTATGGGGTATTGTGTCATTATGGGGTATTGGGTCATTATGGGGTATTGGGTTATTATGGGGTATTGTGTCATTATGGGGTATTGTGTCATTATGGGGTATTGTGGTCATTATGGGGTATTGGGTCATTATGGGGTATTGAGTCATTATGGGTTATTGGGTCATTATGGGGTATTGTGTCATTATGGGGTATTGGGTCATTGTGGGGTATTACGGTTGGTATGGTTACATAAGACCAGGGCTGATATGTTACGGTTGGTATGGTTACATAAGACCAGTGCTGATATGTTACGGTTGGTATGGTTACATAAGACCAGGGCTGATATGTTATGGTTGGTATGGTTACATAAGACCAGGGCTGATATGTTACGGTTGGTATGGTTACATAAGACCAGGGCTGATATGTTACGGTTGGTATGGTTACATAAGACCAGGGCTGATATGTTACGGTTGGTATGGTTACATAAGACCAGGGCTGATATGTTACGGTTGGTATGGTTACATAAGACCAGGGCTGATATGTTACGGTTGGTATGGTTACATAAGACCAGGGCTGATATGTTACGGTTGGTATGGTTACATAAGACCAGGGGTTGGAATCAGTTCAGGGAACAGAATACAAAATACAGAATACAAAATTTTTCCAAGGAACAGAATCAGAACCAGGAATACTGTTCAGGAACAGAACTGTTATTTTAAAAGCATGGGAACCGGTTTGGGTTGTTAAAGGATTGGATTAACCGGGTTGGGTTGTTAAAGGATCGGACCCTAAAATGACTTCCTCAAATCTAACTGCCTATAACTCAGGACCTGAAGCAAGGAGATGCATATTCCTGATATAATTAGATCTGGTAAAAGATAATACATCATCTTTGAAATGCAAGAGAAAGGCCAGACAGTGATGTAGGATTCTAGATGAAATTTAGATGTTGTCCACCAGATGGCAGCAGTGTGTATGCAATGTTTCAGACTGATCCAGTGAATAATTACATCACTACAGAATATTTTCTGCCAGGAGTTTTCCCAAATGTGCCAAATTGGTTTTCAAGTACATAACTAGAGAACATATAGAAATGCTCTGGTAATACAACATGTAAGTTAGACGCTCCCAGGAATGTCATACATGATGGATCATTAGCTTCCCTACAGAAAAGACACCAACCTTCACACATCTAGATGGCCGGGCGGGGTCGGGGGCGGAGCCAGAGGTCAAACTGTGAAACCCAGGATGACAAGTCAGACCAAGATTACTGAATGTAAGTACATTATTTACCTTCAGAGGTGAATGTACCAAACCAGTTGCCGTGATAAAAGTGTTTTGTTGTTGTGCACTATCCTCAAACAATAGCATATATTTGTAATAAAATGTTGTTATTTCGACACTGTCTGCATCTGGGTCTTCTCCTGAAACGTGGTGACATAGGTCTAATAAAATACTTCAAATGGTAGGCTAACCGAGTCTCTCTCTCTCTCTTGCTCCCTCTGGTGGTGACTTAAAGAAGAGTAAGTTAAGGCCTCAACATCTTGCTGAATTTATCTGAACTGACATCTGTCTGAATTTCTGTCGGTGTCCATTTTGAAAGAGCTGAATGAATAGACCTGTTTGATTGTACTTGATTATTCTTATAGCTACTGTAAGTGTTGATGATATAAGAACACACATTATGAATTTACTGAACATGAATGTAATAATGTTTGTGTATGGTTCAAAAGTCAAAACTCATGTTGGCACTCATTATTGAAGGACAATGCGGTTCTTATCGACTTACAGAAATCCACAAGGAGTCAGTAGAAACCACATTTGTTTAAGCAAGTTAGCCATATCTGCTATGGTTTTAAAAAGTCAGTAAATGAGGCAGAATGAACAGTTTCACTGCCAGACGAGGCTCTGCTGATAGCAAGGTGTGACGGTGGTAAAGATTCACTCCATGTTTCTGCAAGGAAAGCTCTGTTGTCGGGACAGCTTTGTGTCGGCCCTAATAGTTTGTCGGAACCGTTTGTCACCATTATAGTGCAGTTAATGTATTGTTTAGTGTTGTGTTGTGTAGTTAATGTATTGTTTAGTGTTGTGTAGTTAATGTATTGTTTAGTGTTGTGTTGTGTAGTTAATGTATTGTTTAGTGTTGTGTTGTGTAGTTAATGTATTGTTTAGTGTTGTGTTGTGTAGTTAATGTATTGTTTAGTGTTGTGTTGTGTAGTTAATGTATTGTTTAGTGTTGTGTAGTTAATGTATTGTTTAGTGTTGTGTTGTGTAGTTAATGTATTGTTTAGTGTTGTGTTGTGTAGTTAATGTATTGTTTAGTGTTGTGTAGTTAATGTATTGTTTAGTGTTGTGTTGTGTAGTTAATGTATTGTTTAGTGTTGTGTTGTGTAGTTAATGTATTGTTTAGTGTTGTGTTGTGTAGTTAATGTATTGTTTAGTGTTGTGTTGTGTAGTTAATGTATTGTTTAGTGTTGTGTTGTGTAGTTAATGTATTGTTTAGTGGTGTGTTGTGTAGTTAATGTATTGTTTAGTGGTGTGTTGTGTAGTTAATGTATTGTTTAGTGCTGTGTAGTTAATGTATTGTTTAGTGTTGTGTAGTTAATGTATTGTTTAGTGTTGTGTTGGGTAGTTAATGTATTGTTTAGTGTTGTGTTGTGTAGTTAATGTATTGTTTAGTGTTGTGTTGTGTAGTTAATGTATTGTTTAGTGTTGTGTTGTGTAGTTAATGTATTGTTTAGTGTTGTGTTGTGTAGTTAATGTATTGTTTAGTGTTGTGTTGTGTAGTTAATGTATTGTTTAGTGTTGTGTAGTTACAGTTTTTTACAATCGTTATGACAGTTTTTTCAATACATTTAACAAGTTTCCTAAACTCTTAACACGGTTAGCACAACATCAGTCTTTGTAGGCTATACAATTAACACATTTCTTGTTGCTTTGACACAAAATGCATACAGTTAACACAAATTTAAAATGCTTGAACTTCTTTTACACACAAGCTCAACCAATACCAAAACAATGTAATTTTACAGCCAAATTTACAAATGCTTTCACACTGTATGTCAGAACAGATAACATCATGTTCTAAACATAACTTATATAGGCTAAAGTCAAAGTGAACAGCTGGTCATATTGTGAATTGAAACAAAAATATATTCCCTGTATTTTATTCCATTGCTAATGAGAAACAGCTTATTGAAGTTTTGCAAATATATACATCACAGCTGATTCCCATCTAGAAAGCACACTCAGGTGTTGAGGTTCTTTCAATCGCATGACCATATGTTACAGTATAAAAGAGGTCTCTTTGGGCTGATCCTGTGTGGAAAAGGAACAATATAGAGCAACACAAAGAAAGAAAGAAAGAAAGAAAGAAAGAAAGAAAGAAAGAAAGAAAGAAAGAAAGAAAATGCCTGCACGAGGGAGAGGAAGACGAGTACCAGGACAAGGGAGAGGAGTGGGGCAAGGGCAAGAGAGAGGAGTTGGGCAAGGGAGAGGAGTGGGGCAAGGTAGAGGGAGAGGAGTGGGGCAAGGTAGAGGGAGAGGAGTGGGGCAAGGTAGAGGGAGAGGAGTGGGGCAAGGTAGAGGGAGAGGAGTGGGGCAAGGTAGAGGGAGAGGAGTGGGGCAAGGTAGAGGGAGAGGAGTGGGGCAAGGTAGAGGGAGAGGAGTGGGGCAAGGTAGAGGGAGAGGAGTGGGGCAAGGTAGAGGGAGAGGAGTGGGGCAAGGTAGAGGGAGAGGAGTGGGGCAAGGTAGAGGGAGAGGAGTGGGGCAAGGTAGAGGGAGAGGAGTTCGAATGCGTGGTGGCGCTCAAAGAAGGACCAGAGCTAGGGTAACTGATCAAATAAGAGCTACTATCATTGACCATGTCATAAACCACGGGCTATCATACAGAGAGGCTGGTGAACGAGTACAGCCAAATATCAGCCGGGACACAGTCGCATCCATTGTCCGTATTTTCAGAGAAACCAACAGGTAGGATATTGCTTCTCCTAGCAAAGTGATAATACTGTAATTTGACCATTTACGTAGTAGAGTGACTGTATGCCTCCAGTCTCTAATATATATAACTGTATTTTGTCCCTCTAAGGATTCAACGTCTACCTCCCTCAGGGGGCAGAGGAAAGCTCCTAAATGAAGAACAGGAACTTGCTATTGTCAACATGGTGATTGCTGACAATGAAATAAAACTGAAGGACATTCAGTCCAGAGTTGTAGAGGACAACCTTGTCTTTGGGAACATTGCAGCAATCAGCATAACATCCATTTCTCGGACTCTAGCTAAACACAGAGTCCGAATGAAGCAACTATACAAAGTTCCATTTGAAAGGAACAGTGAGCGCATCAAAGAACTCCGTCACCAATATGTCCAGGTAAGGTTATGCAATACAGTCATTACTGTACTATACATTGTGTGTTTTGCAGTAAACTACTCTATAAACCTGGAGAACATTAGGACATACAGTAGATATACAGCACAGTATTTACATACACTGTGTAATTACTTTCAGAGAGTCATGGAGTTGGAGGCCAATCAAGTCCCACATGAAATGATCTATGTTGACGAGGCTGGCTTCAACTTGGCGAAAAGGCGTCGCCGTGGGAGAAACATAATTGGCAAAAGGGCCACAGTCACCGTGCCGGGCCAGAGAGGAGCTAACATCACCATGTGCGCCGCAATCTCCAACAACGGTGCACTCCTGCATAAATGTGAGATTGGCCCCTACAACACCGACCGCCTTCTCCTGTTTTTAGAAGACCTGCACGAAAGACTGGTGCCAGAGGTAGAAAGGGGACAGGTGGGAGACCACTTGTCAATATATGTGATCACATGGGACAATGTGGCATTCCACCATTCCCGTGCAGTCACAGCCTGGTTTGATGCCCATCCAAGGATGATGTCCCATTTCCTTGCTCCTTACTCCCCTTTCCTCAACCCCATTGAGGAGTTTTTCTCAGCCTGGAGATGGAAGGTTTTTGACCATCGTCCACATGACCAAATGTCCCTCCTGGATGCAATGGATGCTGCATGCCAAGACATCACAGCTGAACACTGCCAGGGGTGGATAAGGCATGCCAAAAGATTCTTCCCAAGATGCCTTGCCAGAGAAGATATCAGGTGTGATGTGGACGAGAACATGTGGCCAAATGCAGAAGACCGAGCAGATTAGAAGATTACTTTTTTTATTATTTTTCTGTTTGTATATCTTGCAGTAATGTCCTGTTTTCAAAGAAAGTCTTTACTGCAGCAATTCTGTCTCTGTCTTTTTTTTTTTTCATTCTATAAAGCTACGCTGAGATGGTCATTCATTTTTTTATAAAATTTCTGCAGCAAAAGAAACAAAATGCATACATTTACTAAACCCAACAAAACAAAAATGTAGAGAGGCTTCAAAAGAAACTACAGTGCAAAACACAATCTATGATCAATACAATATACTGTCTATTGTATAAGGGCCGACCTGACACATAACATAATGCAGTTTCTGTAATTTCAGATGATGTTAGTGTTATTTTTGTCATTGTGTTATGATTGACTAAATGTTCCTGTTGGAAGAGAACATGTGTTAGTGTTTTGCATAATTAGTTGATTTTGAAACATGTTTGCAGTGTTTTGTTAGACATAGTGTATTGTGTTAGTGAATTATTGTATTTTGAAAAGTAGTTTTGGAGTTTAGTTTACAATGTGTGATTTTGAGCATGAAATTAACCGTTTTGCCAATTGTGTGTTTTAGGTGTGTTGGTGCGTTAAGAGTTTAGGAAAATTGTTAAATGTATTGAAAAAACTGTCATAACGATTGTAAAAAACTGTAATGTATTGTTTAGTGTTGTGTAGTTAATGTATTGTTTAGTGGTGTGTTGTGTAGTTAATGTATTGTTTAGTGTTGTGTTGTGTAGTTAATGTATTGTTTAGTGTTGTGTTGTGTAGTTAATGTATTGTTTAGTGTTGTGTTGTGTAGTTAATGTATTGTTTAGTGTTGTGTTGTGTAGTTAATGTATTGTTTAGTGTTGTGTTGTGTAGTTAATGTATTGTTTAGTGTTGTGTTGTGTAGTTAATGTATTGTTTAGTGTTGTGTTGTGTAGTTAATGTATTGTTTAGTGTTGTGTTGTGTAGTTAATGTATTGTTTAGTGTTGTGTTGTGTAGTTAATGTATTGTTTAGTGTTGTGTTGTTAATGTATTGTTTAGTGTTGTGTAGTTAATGTATTGTTTAGTGTTGTGTTGTGTAGTTAATGTATTGTTTAGTGTTGTGTAGTTAATGTATTGTTTAGTGTTGTGTTGTGTAGTTAATGTATTGTTTAGTGTTGTGTTGTGTAGTTAATGTATTGTTTAGTGTTGTGTAGTTAATGTATTGTTTAGTGTTGTGTTGTGTAGTTAATGTATTGTTTAGTGTTGTGTTGTGTAGTTAATGTATTGTTTAGTGTTGTGTTGTGTAGTGGCATGCAACACCAAAAAAACATTGTCACCACTGGGTCCCTCATTCGAGCAGTGAATTTCAAACACAGATTCAACCACAAAAACCAGGGTCTTGCATATCCCTTGGAGCATGGTGAAGTTACTAATTACACTTTGGATGGTGTAGCAATACACTCAGTCACTACAAAGATACAGGCATCCTTCCTAACTTAGTTGCCGGAAAGAGGAAGGAAACCGCTCAGGGATAACATCAGGAGGGCAATGGTGACTTTAAAACAGTTACAGAGTTTAATGGCTGTGACAGGAGAAAACTGAGGATGGATCAACAACATTGTAGTTACTCCACAATACTAACCTAAATAACAGAGAAAACATACTTCCTGTTTGCAACAAGGCACTAAAGTAAAACTGCAAAACATGTGGCAAAGAAATTCACTTTTTGTCCTGAAAACAAAGTGTTACTTTTGGGGAAAATCCAAACTCTCCATATGTTCAAGCATAGTGGTGACTGAATCATGTTATGGGTATGCTTGTCATCGTTAAGGACTCTGGAGTTTTTCAAGATAAAAAAAGAGCTAAGCACAGGTAAAATCCTAGAGGTAAATCTGGTTCAGTCTGCTTTCAACCTGACACTGGAAGATTAATTCACCTTTCAGCAGGAGAATAACCTGAAATACAAGGCCAAATCTACGCTGGAGTTGCTTACCAAGAAGACAGTGAATGTTCCTGAGTGACCGAGTTACAGTTTTGACTTAAATCTGCTTGAAAATCTATGGCAAGACCTGAAGTTTGTTGTCTAGCATTGATCAACAACCAATTTGACCAAGCTTGAAGAATTTTGAAAAGAATAATGGGCAAATGTTGCACAATCCAGGTGTGGAAAGCTCTTAGAGACCCAGAGACCCAGAAAGACCCACAACTGTCATCACTGCCAAAGGTGATTCAAACATGTATTTAAAAAAATATATATATTTAGCCTTTATTTAACTAGGCAAGTCAGTTAAGAACAAATTCTTATTTAATTCTGCCAAGCCCTCCCCTAACCTGGACGACGCTGGGCCAATTGTGTGCCGCCCTATGAGACGGCCGGTTGTGATACAGCCCGGGATCAAACCAGGGTCTATAGTGACGCCTCTACCACTGATATGCAGTGCCTTAGACCGCTGCGCCACTCGGGAGACCCAAAATGTAATGTCTCAGGGGGTTCAATACTTATCTAATCAAGATAGTGTTTTATTTGTATATAATTTTTATACAAATGTTAGAATTGTGTGTTTTGTGTAGATCAGACAAAATAATAATAATAATTTTTAAATAAATAACTACATGTTTTAATCCCACTTTGCAAACACAACGAAATGTGAAAGAAGTCCAGGGGTCTGAATACTTTCTGAAGGCGCTGTAGAAACATAGACCGATCAGCCAATCAGCACATTATGATTTTGTAGTTGCATTGATATTACAAGTTATTTAGACACTTTATGCAAAGCATTCATAAGTAAAGTAGGATTTAATTTTTAACAACCTGCACGATTGTTTGCAAGTGGTTCGTTCTTGACCTAATTTTCGTCTCATGAACATAAAGGGAATCGTTGTTCTATAGGTTATATAAACCTGAATATAAATATGCTCTTAGAAATAAGGTTCTACCTAGAACCATAAAGGGTCCTTCAGCTTGTCCATGTAGAAGCCCTTTATGGATCCAAGTAGAACCTTTTCACCCAACAAAGTTTAGAAGAGAAGGAACCCTTATCCCTGTAGCCCTTTATAATTGGGTTTCTATGTAAAATGCAGCTGTATTTTTGGGCTAATATTAATAGACCTATTATGCCCATATACATTTGGAAACACCAGGAGGAGATGTTTCTCAAATTACAATCAAGTTCAATACCAGTATTTTCCAGTCCCGCATCTGTATTTCCTTGAATGTTGTGACCAGACAACTGACACGTCCTGGACTCAGTCAAACTTCGCAACAATGGTTATTAGTAAGTCTAAATTCCAATATGTCTTCTAACTTTTTTGTTAGATTTGAATGGTCATTATCATGCTCAGAATATCCTCTATGGTGCCGGAGTTGACCGGTGCCGGTTGGGCTGAGTAGATATTGAAGGCCGAGAATTGTTCTCCGATAATACTGTCACAGAGGAAAAGTGAACGTTTTATGGGATTAGTTCTGCTCTCTAAAGTAGCCTATTCTTGCCTATTAAAATTGAATCGAAGTTTAGACATTTCACAGCAGGGGTCTCACTCTGCATCGAATAGCCGAAATGGGCTTATTTTTTCGGGCTTTGCATGCTAAACCGAGGTCATAAAATAATAACATTTAGGGTGTCTTTCATTTGTCTATGAACTTGGGTGACAGTCAGATTTGCAATGAATTATATGATGCTGATTAAGCTGTTTCAATAATGGTATGTCCTGGGGCTCCCAGAAAGCCTGAAAAAAGTTAATAGCATGCAATTACGGAATCCAATATTGGACAGAGATCATTCCACGTCGAAACCATTTGGTAGCTAAGCGAAGTCTTAAAACTTTATTAATAGTTTGATAAAAGCATAAACGGAAAATTGGAGAAAAAAATAATCGAATGTAGCCTGTTCAGAAACATCGACATAATTTATGATTCATCAAATTTGATAAGATTAATTAATTCAGCTCAATTGTTGTCCTATTTAGGATGTGTGATTGGTTAAATATAGGCTATTATAGTAGCACATTTGTATTTATATCAGCCTGTACTTTTTCTCCAATAACGCATGACATGGCCTTTTACATTCCCCATAGTTAGTAGTCTAGTAAAGAAAAACGACCTGTTCTCAGACATCACAAGGTCCATAATGCAACTCATAGGCTAAGAAAACTCGTTTTATTTTGCTTGGTGTTATTTGGCAGTAGGTTATTAATGTGTAAGCCTTTAACGGCAGATTAATTAAACTAGGCCTACATCATATTCTCCAGGCCACTATTTACGTTTTCAAAAGGTCAAGATAATGATTCAGAATTCAAGTTTTTTTATTTACCCCACAGGTGGATCATTGCAGTATGCTCAGGAAAGTGGGTAAGTCGACAATTAACTCATCTTGTGTGTGTCTGTGTGTGTGTCTGTGTGTGTGTGTCTGTGTGTGGGTCTGTGTGTGTGTGTGTGTCTGTGTGTGTGTCTGTGTGTGGGTCTGTGTGTGTGTGTGTCTGTGTGTGGGTCTGTGTGTGTGTGTGTCTGTGTGTGTGTCTGTGTGTGGGTCTGTGTGTGGGTGTGTGTCTGTGTGTGTGTCTGTGTGTGGGTCTGTGTGTGTGTGTGTCTGTGTGTGGGTCTGTGTGTGTGTGTCTCTGTGTCTGTGTGTGGGTCTGTGTGTGTGTGTCTGTGTGTGGGTCTGTGTGTGGGTCTGTGTGTGTGTGTGTCTGTGTGTGGGTCTGTGTGTGGGTCTGTGTCTGTGTGTGTGTCTGTGTGTGTGTCTGTGTGTGTGTCTGTGTGTGGGTCTGTGTGTGTGTCTGTGTGTGTGTCTGTGTGTGGGTCTGTGTGTGGGTCTGTGTGTGGGTCTGTGTGTGGGTCTGTGTGTGTGTCTGTGTGTGGGTCTGTGTGTGGGTCTGTGTGTGGGTCTGTGTGTGTGTCTGTGTGTGTGTCTGTGTGTGTGTCTGTGTGTGTGTCTGTGTGTGTGTCTGTGTGTGTGTCTGTGTGTGGGTCTGCTTAGATCATGGATTGGAATTGACCATGGCAGGCTATCCCGGAAGATTTAATGTCTTAATGTTTTGTATAGGTATGCTGGCTTCTCAGCAGACATGCAGCACATCTACACGTATCAATACCTTGAGAAAACATCGCTTGAAGCTGAGAGCAACAGCTTTGTAAGGCCTATCCCAGGACTGCCTGTTACATGTGCTAATCTAATGGTGCAAGTGCCTGAAAGCCCTGAGGATCATCAAGTTATCTCTGGTCATGTTAAGAAGAATGGTCAAGTGGATGATTTCTCCACTCCTGGGACTGACCAGCGACCCACCCACCCAGGTGGTGTCTCTACATCAGTGAAGAAAATGTACAAGTCTTCAGGGGATCACCTCCCCCTTGATACCTCTCTGATGGCACCTCACATGAGCAAATTCATGTCCGCCTTTGAACCAGAGACCAACCCTGGAAAAGATGCTGAGGCAGTCTCAACCCGACCGTCATACAATGAGGCTCTAGATCTGGTTCCAAAGAAAAGCCCAGAAATAATGGATGGTGCAACAGGGTACAAGAGAGAGGAAAAAAGAAGAGATGAAGAGTCCTCAAATCTTAAATCTAACTTGGCTCAAGGTCAGGAGGAACCCAAAGGCCTCCCAGTT
>CM042415.1:837822-950322 GCA_023634145.1 Thymallus thymallus
GGCTAAAGTGAGACTCAATAGTGAATTAAAGCAATGTTAAAGCAATGTGACAAAACATATTTGTATATAATATTACTATTCAACAGTCAGGATGTCTTTTTTCAAAATGTGATTTGTTCTTTCATAACTAAGTAATTTAAATACCCTTCCCTGGAAGGATGTTTCTAATCATGAACTGTTTTAATGACAGACTGCCCAGCCATGAAGACTGTTCCTGGTACAACACGTAAATATCTACTAAAACATTGATGTTAGAAAATAGAAAGTGATATATTCAACTATACGATATAAGATTAATACCATATTTCTAAATCAAATTTATTTCCCTAAGACCTCAGCCCTGGCGGGATTACTGGTACCCTCAGCCCTGGCGGGATTACTGGTACCCTCAGCCCTGGCGGGATTACTGGTACCCTCAGCCCTGGCGGGATTACTGGTACCCTCAGCCCTGGCGGGATTACTGCTGCTGCTGGTATGGATATGTAGTGTTTATTTTTATTTTAGATTTGAATAAACACAAATTACCTTCTCTGTTTTTTATTCTTCAAAGACTAGTGTTGGGAATGTCAAAACCAAAATATATATAAGTATGAAAATATGTTTATCCTTCCATAGTGGGCTGCTGTGCTGTGATTGGCTGTATCATGTTAAGCATCGTATTCCACTGTTATCGTCAGATTAAACGGTATGTACACAATAAAGATGAATAGTTGAAATCCTCTTATCCAGATTTTATAACTTCTTTAAAAGAGATTAAATTATATCAAGTTATGATAAGGTTGGATACTCTCTATGTTATATCATAATCTAATCACAACATTCTATACAATAAAATGTATTTATAAAAAAACATCTGCATATATAAAATAGCTACAACCAATAAAATTGCTAAACTTTTATGTCTCAATGTTATTTTCTCTCTCCCCTTGTGTGTTTGTTTTACAGCGGTCGTCAGGAGAGGGGGTAGGTTTGGTCAAATGTGTCCCCAACCCCTCAGGTGATGGATAAGACAGCTATCAACAACATATACACTTGTATTCTTCTTGGCCTAAGTATGGGTTTTGATCCATCTCCATTTCTTTCTATAGGCCTGAAGCACTGGAGATGATGACAAACGTGTGAGGACCATGCAGTCAAGCATTTGGGAGAGAGGACCAGTGGAGAATTTGGGAGAGAGGACCAGTGGAGAATTTGGGAGAGAGGACTAGTGGAGAATTTGGGAGAGAGGACCAGTGGAGAATTTGGGAGAGAGGACCAGTGGAGAATTTGGGAGAGAGGACTAGTGGAGAATTTGGGAGAGAGGACCAGTGGAGAATTTGGGAGAGAGGACCAGTGGAGAATTTGGGAGAGAGGACTAGTGGAGAATTTGGGAGAGAGGACCAGTGGAGAATTTGGGAGAGAGGACCAGTGGAGAATTTGGGAGAGAGGACTAGTGGAGAATTTGGGAGAGAGGACCAGTGGAGAATTTGGGAGAGAGGACCAGTGGAGAATTTGGGAGAGAGGACCAGTGGAGCATTCTACTTTTTCAAACAAACATATGAGTTGGTAACTCAAGTAAAAACTACAGTAAAAACTAGTGCTGGAAGCTTCTATAAGGGAAAAAAGTTACAATGATAGTGCATGCCTTTAGAAATGTATATCTGCTTTCCTATGTATATTTTCCATATGCTTGCCTTAGTGTATGGAAATGATTAGTAGATCCTGCATTCATGTATTTGTTTGCTTATCTAGTTTCAGTTTTCATAACATTAACCTTTGTCTCATACATAAAACATATCCTTGTTTAGTTATTTACTATATGTCACAGTTACTTATTTGCATGCTTAATCTAAAAACAATTATATTGGATAATAAAGGAATGATGTAATTTGAGCTCAGTGTATTTTAAACCCTGTTAATAGTAGTTCTAGACCGCCCCCCCCCACAGGGAGTGATGCAGCCTAGAGGCATGGTGGATCCTGTTTGCTCAGAGTAGGGTTGCTGTTTGATGACAGCACATGGCTTTGAGAGCTGTAATGGTTATAATTGTAAAGATGGACGCCTGCCTTCTGTACTGCACCACTTCTTGTGCCTTTGTTTTATTGATGTGTTTTGTTTTTCTCATTTTAACTAGGGTTTAGAACCTGTTACTTTCCAGCCTGTGACGCTGTACAGTGCAGTGCATTCAGACCCCTTGTTCAAAATGGATCAAATATCAATCTACACACAATACCCCATAACGACAAAGTGAAAAGGTTTTTAGACATTTTTGCTAATTTATTAAATAAAAAAACAGAAATACCTTACTTACATAAATATTCAGACGCTTTGCTATGAGATTCGAATTGAGCTCAGGTGCTTCCTGTTTCCATTGATCATCCTTGAGATGTTTCTAGAACTTCATTGTAGTCAAATTCAAAGGATTGGACATGATTTGGAAAGGGCACAACTGTCTATATAAGGTCCCACAGTTGGATCAGTGCATGTCAGAGCAAAAACCAAGCCATGAGGTCAAAGGAATTGTCCGTAGAGCGCCGAGCCAGGATTGTGTCGAGGCACAGATCTGGGGAAGGGTACCAAAACATTTCTGAAGCATTGAAGGTCCCCAAGAACACAGTGGCCTCCATCATTCTTAAATTGAAGATGTTTGGAACCACCAAGACTCTTCCTTAAGCTGGCCGCCCGGTCAAACTGAGCAATCAGAGGAGTAGGGAGAACCTTCTAGAAGGACAACCATCTCTGCAGCAGTCCACCAATCAGGCCTTTATGGTAGAGTGGCCAGAGGAAGCCACTCCTCAGTAAAAGGCACATGACAGCCCGCTTGGAGTTTGCTAAAAGGCACCTAAAGGACTCTGACCATGAGAAACAAGATTCTCTAGTCTGATGAAACCAAGATTGAACCTTCTGTCCTGAATGCCAAGCGTCACTTCTGGAGGAAACCTGGCACCATCACTACGGTGAAGCATGGTGGTGGCAGCATCGTGCTGTGGGGATGTTTTTCAGCGGCAAGGACTGACAGACTAGTCAGGATCGAGGCAAAGATGAACGGAGCAAAGTACAGAGAGATCCTTGATGAAACCCTGCTCCAGAGGGCTGAGGACCTCAGACTGGGGTGAAGGTTCACCTTCCAACAGGACAACGACCTTAAGCACACAGCCAAGACAACGCAGGAGTGGCTTCGGGACAAGTCTCTGAATGTCCTTGAGTGGCCCAGTCAGAGCCCGGACTTGAACCTGATCTAACATCTCTGGAGAGACCTGAAAATAGCTGTGCAGCAACGCTCCCCATCCAACCTGACAGAGCTTGAGAGGATCTGCAGAGAAGACTGGGAGAAACTCCCCAAATACAGGTGTTTCTTTAATTTTTTTTATTTAACCTTTATTTAACTAGGCAAGTCAGTTAAGAACACATTCATATTTACAATGACGGCCTACCCCGGCCAAACCCTCCCCTAACCCAGACAACACTGGGCCAAACCCTCCCCTAACCTAGACAACACTGGGCCAAACCCTCCCCTAACCCAGACAACACTGGGCCAAACCCTCCCCTAACCCAGACAACACTGGGCCAAACCCTCCCCTAACCCAGGCAACACTGGGCCAATTGTGCGCCGCCCTTTTGGACTCCCAATCACGGCCAGTTGTGATACAGCCTGGGATCGAACCAGGGTCTGTAGTGACGCCTCTAGCAATGAGATGCTGCGCCACTCGGGAGCCAAGCTTGTAGCGTCATACCCAAGAAGACTCGCGGCTGGAATTGTTGCCAAAGATGCTTAAACCAAGTAAAGGGTCTGAATACTTATGTAAATGTGATAACAGTTTATTTGTAATACATTTGCAAACATTTCTAAACAGTTTTTCTTTGTCATTATGTGGTATTGTGTGTAGATTGATGAGGATTTAATTTTTAAATCCATTTTGAAATAAGGCTCTAACATAATAAAATGTGGAAAAGTCAAGGACTCTGAATACTTTCTGAATGCACTGTATACTGACATTTATTCGGTAAGATATGCTTTTTAACCCCAACTAGTATTCTATATTACAGTAGGCCTATTCTCCTTATGTGGGAAGTTGTGTATTGATTTACTATTGAATAAAATCGGACAAAGGTAAAAAAAATGTTATTGTGCTGCCCAATATTTTATGTAACCATCTATTTAGCCTACTGAGGAAAAATTCATAATGTGAAACCAGAAACATGGTCTGCTATGTTATGTATCAGGATTACATTCTTATTATGTTCATTGCATTAACGGGGGGGCCTCTTATGTTTCACTTCTGAACCTGCTAAAATAATCTGTATGAAAGGGATTTATTAATAACAATCAAAACAAAGTGGAATGTGTAGGATACCGTTGCTAAGGCTATCCAGAGTGAAAACAAACTTTCTTCAAAGAAAATGCAGAAGTCCACAAATCAAACTCAAATAGAAATTGAAAGACACAATTGAAAGCGCGCTGTTACTGGCATTTATGGGCTTCCAGTGGTCTAAGACACTGCATCTCAGTACTAGAGGAGTCACTACAGACAACCTGGTTCAGTGGTCTAAGACACTGCATCTTAGTGCTAGAGGAGTCACTACAGACAACCTGGTTCAGTGGTCTAAGACACTGCATCTCAGTGCTAGAGGAGTCACTACAGACACCCTGGTTCAGTGGTCTAAGACACTGCATCTCAGTGCTAGAGGAGTCACTACAGACAACCTGGTTCAGTGGTCTAAGACACTGCATCTTAGTGCTAGAGGAGTCACTACAGACAACCTGGTTCAGTGGTCTAAGACACTGCATCTCAGTGCTAGAGGAGTCACTACAGACACCCTGGTTCAGTGGTCTAAGACACTGCATCTCAGTGCTAGAGGAGTCACTACAGACAACCTGGTTCAGTGGTCTAAGACACTGCATCTCAGTGCTAGAGGAGTCACTACAGACACCCTGGTTCAGTGGTCTAAGACACTGCATCTCAGTGCTAGAGGAGTCACTACAGACAACCTGGTTCAGTGGTCTAAGACACTGCATCTCAGTGCTAGAGGAGTCACTACAGACAACCTGGTTCAGTGGTCTAAGACACTGCATCTCAGTGCTAGAGGAGTCACTACAGACACCCTGGTTCAGTGGTCTAAGACACTGCATCTCAGTGCTAGAGGAGTCACTACAGACAACCTGGTTCAGTGGTCTAAGACACTGCATCTCAGTACTAGAGGAGTCACTACAGACAACCTGGTTCAGTGGTCTAAGACACTGCATCTCAGTGCTAGAGGAGTCACTACAGACAACCTGGTTCAGTGGTCTAAGACACTGCATCTCAGTGCTAGAGGAGTCACTACAGACAACCTGGTTCAGTGGTCTAAGACACTGCATCTCAGTGCTAGAGGAGTCACTACAGACAACCTGGTTCAGTGGTCTAAGACACTGCATCTCAGTGCTAGAGGAGTCACTACAGACACCCTGGTTCAGTGGTCTAAGACACTGCATCTCAGTGCTAGAGGAGTCACTACAGACAACCTGGTTCAGTGGTCTAAGACACTGCATCTCAGTGCTAGAGGAGTCACTACAGACACCCTGGTTCAGTGGTCTAAGACACTGCATCTCAGTGCTAGAGGAGTCACTACAGACAACCTGGTTCAGTGGTCTAAGACACTGCATCTCAGTGCTAGAGGAGTCACTACAGACAACCTGGTTCAGTGGTCTGAGACACTGCATCTCAGTGCTAGAGGAGTCACTACAGACACCCTGGTTCAGTGGTCTGAGACACTGCATCTCAGTGCTAGAGGAGTCACTACAGACAACCTGGTTCAGTGGTCTAAGACACTGCATCTCAGTGCTAGAGGAGTCACTACAGACAACCTGGTTCAGTGGTCTAAGACACTGCATCTCAGTGCTAGAGGAGTCACTACAGACAACCTGGTTCAGTGGTCTAAGACACTGCATCTCAGGGCTAGAGGAGTCACTACAGACAACCTGGTTCAGTGGTCTAAGACACTGCATCTCAGTGCTAGAGGAGTCACTACAGACAACCTGGTTCAGTGGTCTAAGACACTGCATCTCAGTGCTAGAGGAGTCACTACAGACAACCTGGTTCAGTGGTCTAAGACACTGCATCTCAGTGCTAGAGGAGTCACTACAGACAACCTGGTTCAGTGGTCTAAGACACTGCATCTCAGTGCTAGAGGAGTCACTACAGACAACCTGGTTCAGTGGTCTAAGACACTGCATCTCAGTGCTAGAGGAGTCACTACAGACAACCTGGTTCAGTGGTCTAAGACACTGCATCTCAGTGCTAGAGGAGTCACTACAGACAACCTGGTTCAGTGGTCTAAGACACTGCATCTCAGTGCTAGAGGAGTCACTACAGACAACCTGGTTCAGTGGTCTAAGACACTGCATCTCAGTGCTAGAGGAGTCACTACAGACAACCTGGTTCAGTGGTCTAAGATACTGCATCTCAGTGCTAGAGGAGTCACTACAGACAACCTGGTTCAGTGGTCTAAGACACTGCATCTCAGTGCTAGAGGAGTCACTACAGACAACCTGGTTCAGTGGTCTAAGACACTGCATCTCAGTGCTAGAGGAGTCACTACAGACAACCTGGTTCAGTGGTCTAAGACACTGCATCTCAGTGCTAGAGGCGTCACTACAGACAACCTGGTTCAGTGGTCTAAGACACTGCATCTCAGTGCTAGAGGAGTCACTACAGACAACCTGGTTCAGTGGTCTAAGACACTGCATCTCAGTGTTAGAGGAGTCACTACAGACAACCTGGTTCAGTGGTCTAAGACACTGCATCTCAGTACTAGAGGAGTCACTACAGACAACCTGGTTCAGTGGTCTAAGACACTGCATCTCAGTGCTAGAGGAGTCACTACAGACAACCTGGTTCAGTGGTCTAAGACACTGCATCTCAGTACTAGAGGAGTCACTACAGACAACCTGGTTCAGTGGTCTAAGACACTGCATCTCAGTACTAGAGGAGTCACTACAGACAACCTGGTTCAGTGGTCTAAGACACTGCATCTCAGTGCTAGAGGAGTCACTACAGACAACCTGGTTCAGTGGTCTAAGACACTGCATCTCAGTGCTAGAGGAGTCACTACAGACAACCTGGTTCAGTGGTCTAAGACACTGCATCTCAGTGCTAGAGGCGTCACTACAGACAACCTGGTTCAGTGGTCTAAGACACTGCATCTCAGTGCTAGAGGCGTCACTACAGACAACCTGGTTCAGTGGTCTAAGACACTGCATCTCAGGGCTAGAGGAGTCACTACAGACAACCTGGTTCAGTGGTCTAAGGCACTGCATCTCAGTGCTAGAGGCGTCACTACAGACAACCTGGTTCAGTGGTCTAAGACACTGCATCTCAGTGCTAGAGGAGTAACTACAGACAACCTGGTTCAGTGGTCTAAGACACTGCATCTCAGTGCTAGAGGAGTCACTACAGACAACCTGGTTCAGTGGTCTAAGACACTGCATCTCAGTGCTAGAGGAGTCACTACAGACAACCTGGTTCAGTGGTCTAAGACACTGCATCTCAGTGTTAGAGGAGTCACTACAGACAACCTGGTTCAGTGGTCTAAGACACTGCATCTCAGTGCTAGAGGAGTCACTACAGACAACCTGGTTCAGTGGTCTAAGACACTATCTCAGTGCTTGAGGCATCACTACAGACAACTTGGTTCGAATCCAGGCTGTATCACATCCGGCCGTGATTGGGAGTCCCATAGGGCGGCGCACAATTGGCCCAGCGTTGTCAGAGTTTGGGCCGGTGTAGGCCATCATTGTAAATTAGAATTTGTTCTTAACTGACTTGCCTAGTTAAATAAAGGTTACATAAAAAAAGACTGATTATCAACAAACCATAATGTTTTATTAGAGGCCAGCAGCTTGAGATCGACACACTGCTGCTGCTTAGTATAGAGGCATAGGCAGCAACGGCGACATTGAAGCTTGAAAATGAACCAGTTTCGAGCTGGGCCATATCGCTCCCGGTAGTTTGAGGTGGAATGGGTGTATACCAGGTCACGTTCAAAAGTACATTATCAATGCAGATGGCGATTAACTAAATAAACTGTGTAATAAAACTAAAATAATGTTAGGAAATATTTCTTTTTACAAATGTCACATTAAAACCAACCCTGTAATATTGGTTTCCAATGCCGACATGAAACGTCCCCTACTGTGCCACAGCTTGGTATCTCACCTGTCAGGTCCTGCTGGCAGCCTCCTGCTGGCAGCCTCCTGCACCGTGAGACCAGATGTCGGAAGTTGGCCTACCTAGTTAAGGAAAACAATTTTTCTAATGGCTTTTCTACTGCCATTTAATTCATTACTATACATAGATTTTAAATTGAGACTTTTGTAAAATATACACCTTCAAGGTCTACAAAATGTTCCTAACTTTCGTCGTGACCGTCCTTATGGCAACAGGTAGGGAGTGCAATGTTTTTCAAAAGCAGTGTCGGGGCCCAATTTGATCAACAAGTTAGTTACTGATGTGTGTATTTATTAATAAACCCCATATGTTAAACAGTTTAGATGATCTAATATAAACCTATGTTGATGTCGTATTCGTTGGGAAAAGTAGCCTTGTGCTCAATTGTATTTTTATCGTAAGAGTTAACGTTAGCCTGAATATCTGGACGCAGTCTGTATGCGTGTCATTATTAATATATTGAGACAGAGATTGACTTCACCGGAGAGTTCCTGCGCCCCGTACACCGCACGACTCCAGGAACGGCACACTTTATTCCCCCTCCTTCAACTATCAACAATGAACACATCCTCCGGCCATGCAAGGCTCGGTCACGGTAGGCATTTTAACATTCCCCCATAACCTGAACTAAGACAACTTAAGGAAACATAAACACATAACATTAGCTTAACTACTAAAACGTAAAGACATAACACAACCGTTTTAATCATAGAACAACAACTACCCACAATCCCCTTGCTCCCTTCAGTTACCACGCAACGTGTGGCTAGCGTATGCCGGCCAGATCGCTACAATATGCTATTCATCTGTTTGCTTCATCGCGTGCCTGAAATACTATGTTTAGTATTTTAGTATTCTGATGGAGCCAAGTAACAACATCTAATATGTCCATGCCGAATGCCTATGTCTGCCTTATGAAGTTTCTGATGGAGCCAAGTAACAACATCTAATATGTCCATGCCGAATGCCTATGTCTGCCTTATGAAGTTTCTGATGGAGCCAAGTAACAACATCTAATATGTCCATGCCGAATGCCTATGTCTGCCTTATGAAGTTTCTGATGGAGCCAAGTAACAACATCTAATATGTCCATGCCGAATGCCTATGTCTGCCTTATGAAGTTTCTGATGGAGCCAAGTAACAACATCTAATATGTCCATGCCGAATGCCTATGTCTGCCTTATGAAGTTTCTGATGGAGCCAAGTAACAACATCTAATATGTCCATGCCGAATGCCCATGTCTGCCTTATGAAGTTTCTGATGGAGCCAAGTAACATCTAATATGTCCATGCCGAATGCCCATGTCTGCCTTATACATTTGATACAATTTCAGCCCCAATGAAATATATATTTCAGTCAAAGCTGAACTATGAAATTATCTCACTAAGTGAGTCTTAAGCATGGGGTCAGCATCTAGGGCTAGGCTATTACTGAAATGTAGAGTTTTGTTGATGGAACATGACTCATTGCATCTGCTCTCTGTGATACCAGCCTTTAGATGATAGATAGATAGATACTTTATTGATCCCCGTGGGGAAATTACTTTATCAAGCAGCTACGAAAAACACAGGACAGGTGCAAAATGCCAGAATGAAAATACACATAAGACAGATACACGATACATGGTACATAGTGCGGCAGTATGAAAAGGTATGAAAATACAGTCTGGAGTGCAAAAAGCTATATAAATGCATTGCATAGTATGACTGAATATGTACACTATACATTGTTATAGTGTTAGGTGAAAAAATGATAAAATGATTGCACGTTGATATAAATAAAAAAACTATTTGCATGGTTAACTATACAGGTAAATTATAGAGAAATACTTAAATAGCTAAATGTGCATATGATATAAGTGAAGGTAATAATAGTTGACTTAATTTACAGTCTTGAGTTTAGTTGTGAAAGACCTTTGTGACTGTCACGTCCAGACTGGTTAGCTTCCTGCCCCACCCAGAGTACCTTCAATCTCACTCTTACTGTGAGGGCTTGGTTGTGGTAAGGCCTCTTACTCCCACCTAGGGGAGGAGAGAGGCACACAATCAAGTCCTCACACCCTAACCAGGGAGATTATGATCCCCAATCAGAGACAGCTGTCTAGCGTTGTCTCTGATTGGGGATAGTATTTAGGCTCCACACACTTCCACCTGTGTGTGGATCATTGTTTTGTGTTTGTCTGCACTACCAGCAACTCAAGTAAGTCACTGTGTTTTTGTTTATCCTCTCCTTTTTATTTGAATGCCTTGTGAGAAAACCTCATTCAATAAAAAGGATGACACTTCACCAGCGCTCCGTTTACCGTCCCATCAATCCAAACCGTGACACTTACAGAGCTGCTGAATTCCAAATTATGAAAATTGTACAAATAATGTACTCAGGAGAAAAGTTAGCTGTCTTCAGTCAACAACAAACACTTTCTTGCACATTGTTATGGATGGTGAATCTCTCTCTCTTTACCTAAACATTGAGACAAACTATCCTCTTTAAACACCCTGTATTCACCCTCCAGGCTCCACCATGGCCATCTCTGTCCTGTCAAGAGGCATGTGGTCATCCTGTTCCAGCCGGTCACACTCACCTGCAACTTCCAGACGTCTTCCACGCAGCCGCCCGTCATCACCTGGAAGTACAAGTCCTACTGCAGGGACCCCATCCAGGCAGCCCTGAACCCCAGCAGCGCTGGGAACATCCTGTCCCAGAACAACCCTAACTACGACGCCAACATCGAGTGTGCCGACAGCTTGCGGACAGTGCGCATTGTGGCCTCCAAGCAGGACAGTGCTGTCACTCTGGGCCAGGAGTACCAGGGGCGCAAAGTCAGCATCTTGAACAGTGAGTTTGGCCTTTAGTGAGTTCAAATGTTATGTATGTGTGGGGAACCGGTGTGTGCGTATGTATGTTACTTCCATTACAAAGCTCCTAAATCCCAGTGAGTCCTGTTCCCTCTTCCAACTCACCCTATTTGTCTCTTTAGACGCAGACCTGAACCTTGCCCAGACGGCGTGGGGAGACAGCGGCGTGTATGTGTGCTCTGTGGTGTCTGCTCAGGATCTGACAGGGAACAGCGAGGACTACACTGAGCTCATAGTGCTGGGTGAGTGACTCCGATCCTCAATACCCTTCTTAGAGCTCCCCTGACCTGCCAACATCTTCCACTCTTCCACCACCACCCCTCCATCTCTCTACCAACTGCTGTGCTATGAGGACCAGTCTGTGTTAGTTTCCCCTTAGTTCACTTAGGTTAATTTGTTGAGTTAGCTGGACACCATGTGGAGCAACACAATCTGATAGCAGTGGCAATGAAATGTAAAAGATCTTGAAAAGCCAAATCCAATATTCAGGCAGTTCCACAATTTCCAAATTTGCTATTTGACTCCTGGTTGTGCTTAATGAGACTGCATCCATCAAGGCTCAGTGAAGTTTCTCCGGAAGGATCCGTGACTTTCATTGTGAAGTGATTCATTAACCACTTAGCATGGACCTCCAAGAAGGACAAGATGTTTTGAGGGAGACTCAAGAGGGCAAAGGTGTAGTCATTTACTAGAAAGATAGTTAGGGCTTTTTGAAAATAATTGTGGCATTCTTTCATCCACAGAGAGAAAGTCAAATACCACTGATCTCCTGCCTGAGATTGACTTACTGGTTATGGAAGGTACTTTCCAATTTGCCCTTTATAATCAGTAGAGCCCAACCCTAGCCCAAAAGCCTTGTTTTTTAAAAGATAATATGTATTATGTAAATCACTGTTTTTGTTCAGTTTCAGGATAATAACATTTGGCCTGAACCCTCTTACAAATACCTCACAGCTTTGAATGAGACAACATATGGTCAGTGTGGTTACAAAAAATATAGTCAGAGAAGTAGCCTCCCTTGAGAAAGGATGACAAAAATAAAGTTTTGCTGGATTGATTAATCAAGCCTGGTTGACTTTAACAAGCTTGTTGATGTTTTTATCGATGTAGTTTGTGCAATGATTTTGGCTGTACTGAATCAAGCCTCTGATTTTGTCAATTGTTAAACATTACAGCACCTTCAAGGTCTACATTTAGAATGAGGAACCACATTGCTTATCATCTCAAAAATGCCTCTTTACAATGATCTTGTTTTGACTTGTCCTTGCATGTAAAGTCCCCTCACAACAACTTAAAAAACAGAATATGAGAAAATGTGTAATCCCTAAAATATTAAATTAGTTGGTTGCATGGAATAAAATGTTATTTTCAACTCTAACTTGCTTCATGGTCGAGACCGCCAAACTCTCAGCAGATCATAGTGAGAGCCCTAAAAGCTGTGACATTGTTGCAATATGAGGCCACTCAGCACAGCTCTGGTCTGTTTTGTGTTGACTCAAATGAAGTATTTTTCAGTAAGACTGCAGCCTATGACATTTATAGGAAATGTGGGGTTGAAGTGACTATATCCTCTTTCAGTATATTGGCATATATTGTTTTTCCATTCCATGCAGCTAGCTCCCTAATCTAACAGGGTGACTCATTGAACCCATTGTTTGAAAAAAAGGAAATTGGCCTTTTGTATAGATGCTCCAATGTTTACTGCTTGTCATTGTAACTTTTAACACAATACATACTGTAGCCTTGCATACTAGACTGAACACTGGACTTGCCAAGCTACAGGTTCTAAAACAAATGTTTATTTTTCTATACTTGGGCTCTGTTCTCCAGTGTTCTTGATAGACTTGTAAATTGTCATTTTCTTGTCCACATGCTTTGTCAAGTTGGCTTTTTGAACAGTAGGAGTCCTCAACTTCTCTGGTTTAAACAGAGCCAAGGGAAACTTTGAACTGCGTAAATTCAGAAATGTTAACATTCAACCACGCTGATAGACACCCAGAGAACACAGAGGAGATGTTTAATTTTGACTGAATGGCACACACATTAGCTTGCCTATGCATATACAGCGGGTGAAATAAGTATTGAACACGTCACCATTTTTCTCAGTAAATATATTTCCAAAGGTGCTATTAACATGAAAGTTTCACCAGATGTTGGTAACAACCCAAGTAATCCATACATACAAAGAAACCAAAACAAATAAGTTCAGAAATTAAGTTGTGTAATAATGTGAAATGACACAGGGAAAAAGTATTGAACACATTAAGAAAGGGAGGTTCAAAAAGGCATGGAAAGCCAAGACAACAGCTGAAAACTATCAGTAATTAAAAAGCAATCCAGCCCCCTGTCAGTGCAAATTAATATCAGCTGGTTCAGTCCCAACTGATGGCCTACAAAAAGGTCTCATTGCCAAGGTGTCACACAAGACACATCTCATGATGGGTAAAAGCAAAGAGCTGTCTCAAGACATTCGCAACCTAATTGTTGCAAAACATAATGATGGCATTGGTTATAGGTGCATTTCTAAGCTTCTGAATGTTCCAGTGAGCACTGTTGGGGCCATAATACGGAAGTGGAAAGACAATCATTTCACCATAAATTTGCCTCGACCAGGTGCTCCTCGCAAGATTTCTGACAGAGGAGTAAAAAGAATAATCAGAAGAGTTGTCCAAGAGCCAAGGACCACTTGTGGAGAGCTTCAAAAAGACCTGCAATTAGCAGGTACTGTTGTCTCAAAGAAAACAGTAAGTAATGCACTCCACCGCCATGGCCTGTATGCACGCTCACCACGCAAGACTCCATTGCTGAAACAAAAGCATGTTGAAGCTCGTTTAAAATTTGCTGCACAACATTTGGAAAAGCCAGTGAAATACTGGGAGAACATAGTGTGGTCAGATGAGAGGAAAATTGAACTGTTTGGATGTCATAATACACACCATGTTTGGAGGAGAAATGGCACTGCACATCACCCTAAAAACACCATACCAACAGTGAAGTTTGGAGGTGGGAACATCATGGTGTGGGGCTGCTTTTCAGCAAATGGTACTGGCAAACTTCACATAATTGAAGGAAGGATGAATGGGCAAATTTACCGAGACATTCTTGACTAAAATCTGATGCCATCTACCAGGATGATGAAGATGAAACGAGGGTGGACATTTCAGCAAGACAATGATCCCAACAGTCTCCAAGATTTGAAGACTGTTTGTGTGGAAGAATGGGCCAAAATCACACCAGAGCAATGCATGCGACTAGTTTCTCCATACAGGAGGCGTCTTGAAGCTGTCATTACCAACAAAGGCTTTTGTACAAAGTATTAAATAAATATCAGTAAGTGTGTTCAATACTTTTTCCCTGTGTCATTTCACATTATTACACACAACTTAATTTTTGAACTTATTTATTTTGGTTTCTTTGTATGTATGGATTACATGGGTTGTTACCAACATCTGGTGAACATTTCATGTCAATAGCACCTTTGGAAATATATTTACTGAGAAAAATGGTGACGTGTTCAATACTTATATCACCCGCTGTATGTTGTTGTACAGTCTACTTGTCATACCCACTGTCCCTCTCTCTCTCTCTCTCTCTCTCTCTCTCTCTCTCTCTCTCTCTCTCTCTCTCTCATATATATATATATATTATATATGTTGTTGTACAGTCTACTTGTCATACCCACTGTCCCGTGCTGTTTACAACAGGCATCATTTTACAATAAAGTTTTCAAAATGATCTGTTTTTTTTTCTCTATAACATACAGTCTATGGGGCGAACTACAACTTAAGTCGAATATTAACTTAGTCATGCATTGATTTCATTTGGAAACTAGGTGAAAATTCAACAATAGGCTATCTGACATGCTGTTCTAGGACGTACCACCGGATGTCACTGTCTTGTTTCTGTGGAATAAAGAAGAGCTGTTTGCTGATGGAGTGTCATGCAGGGAATACTGTATGACATACAGAAGGCACACTAGTATTTATTTCAGTATTCATTTTTGTCTTTATGGGTATCTACTGTTTGACCACATGAACATCATAACCACATGGTTTCTTTCTTATTTTCATAGAAGTAATTCTACTCTAAAGGCCTTTTCCTTTGCTTGTCCATTTTCCATGTTCAACGTCTGCAAATATGTAGACATAATGGATGTGATGCAACACTGGGTCTGACTGAATGGTGCCGTCTTTATACCTGTTATTGAGATGTGTTCAGGTATTGAATTGCTGCCACATTTTGTTTATGTTAAGTCATGAGGATTGGTACTGTGCCAAGGTAAGGAAGAGCCCAGCTGCCACCTGCTTGGTACATCAGCTCTGCCAGCACACCACATGTTGCTGTGTCACCTGCTTGGTACATCAGCTCTGCCAGCACACCACATGTTGCTGTGTCACCTGCTTGGTACATCAGCTCTACCAGCACACCACATGTTGCTGTGTCACCTGCTTGGTACATCAGCTCTACCAGCACACCACATGTTGCTGTGTCACCTGCTTGGTACATCAGCTCTACCAGCACACCACATGTTGCTGTGTCACCTGCTTGGTACATCAGCTCTACCAGCACACCACATGTTGCTGTGTCACCTGCTTGGTACATCAGCTCTACCAGCACACCACATGTTGCTGTGTCACCTGCTTGGTACATCAGCTCTACCAGCACACCACATGTTGCTGTGTCACCTGCTTGGTACATCAGCTCTACCAGCACACCACATGTTGCTGTGTCACCTGCTTGGTACATCAGCTCTACCAGCACACCACATGTTGCTGTGTCACCTGCTTGGTACATCAGCTCTACCAGCACACCACATGTTGCTGTGTCACCTGCTTGGTACATCAGCTCTACCAGCACACCACATGTTGCTGTGTCACCTGCTTGGTACATCAGCTCTACCAGCACACCACATGTTGCTGTGTCACCTGCTTGGTACATCAGCTCTACCAGCACACCACATGTTGCTGTGTCACCTGCTTGGTACATCAGCTCTACCAGCACACCACATGTTGCTGTGCCACCTGCTTGGTACATCAGCTCTACCAGCACACCACATGTTGCTGTGCCACCTGCTTGGTACATCAGCTCTACCAGCACACCACATGTTGCTGTGCCACCTGCTTGGTACATCAGCTCTACCAGCACACCACATGTTGCTGTGCCACCTGCTTGGTACATCAGCTCTACCAGCACACCACATGTTGCTGTGTCACCTGCTTGGTACATCAGCTCTACCAGCACACCACATGTTGCTGTGCCACCTGCTTGGTACATCAGCTCTACCAGCACACCACATGTTGCTGTGCCACCTGCTTGGTACATCAGCTCTACCAGCACACCACATGTTGCTGTGCCACCTGCTTGGTACATCAGCTCTACCAGCACACCACATGTTGCTGTGTCACCTGCTTGGTACATCAGCTCTACCAGCACACCACATGTTGCTGTGTCACCTGCTTGGTACATCAGCTCTACCAGCACACCACATGTTGCTGTGCCACCTGCTTGGTACATCAGCTCTACCAGCACACCACATGTTGCTGTGCCACCTGCTTGGTACATCAGCTCTACCAGCACACCACATGTTGCTGTGTCACCTGCTTGGTACATCAGCTCTACCAGCACACCACATGTTGCTGTGCCACCTGCTTGGTACATCAGCTCTACCAGCACACCACATGTTGCTGTGCCACCTGCTTGGTACATCAGCTCTACCAGCACACCACATGTTGCTGTGCCACCTGCTTGGTACATCAGCTCTACCAGCACACCACATGTTGCTGTGCCACCTGCTTGGTACATCAGCTCTACCAGCACACCACATGTTGCTGTGTCACCTGCTTGGTACATCAGCTCTACCAGCACACCACATGTTGCTGTGTCACCTGCTTGGTACATCAGCTCTACCAGCACACCACATGTTGCTGTGTCACCTGCTTGGTACATCAGCTCTACCAGCACACCACATGTTGCTGTGTCACCTGCTTGGTACATCAGCTCTACCAGCACACCACATGTTGCTGTGTCACCTGCTTGGTACATCAGCTCTACCAGCACACCACATGTTGCTGTGTCACCTGCTTGGTACATCAGCTCTACCAGCACACCACATGTTGCTGTGTCACCTGCTTGGTACATCAGCTCTACCAGCACACCACATGTTGCTGTGTCACCTGCTTGGTACATCAGCTCTACCAGCACACCACATGTTGCTGTGTCACCTGCTTGGTACATCAGCTCTACCAGCACACCACATGTTGCTGTGTCACCTGCTTGGTACATCAGCTCTACCAGCACACCACATGTTGCTGTGCCACCTGCTTGGTACATCAGCTCTACCAGCACACCACATGTTGCTGTGCCACCTGCTTGGTACATCAGCTCTACCAGCACACCACATGTTGCTGTGTCACCTGCTTGGTACATCAGCTCTACCAGCACACCACATGTTGCTGTGTCACCTGCTTGGTACATCAGCTCTACCAGCACACCACATGTTGCTGTGTCACCTGCTTGGTACATCAGCTCTACCAGCACACCACATGTTGCTGTGTCACCTGCTTGGTACATCAGCTCTACCAGCACACCACATGTTGCTGTGTCACCTGCTTGGTACATCAGCTCTACCAGCACACCACATGTTGCTGTGTCACCTGCTTGGTACATCAGCTCTACCAGCACACCACATGTTGCTGTGTCACCTGCTTGGTACATCAGCTCTACCAGCACACCACATGTTGCTGTGTCACCTGCTTGGTACATCAGCTCTACCAACACACCACATGTTGCTGTGTCACCTGCTTGGTACATCAGCTCTACCAGCACACCACATGTTGCTGTGTCACCTGCTTGGTACATCAGCTCTACCAGCACACCACATGTTGCTGTGTCACCTGCTTGGTACATCAGCTCTACCAGCACACCACATGTTGCTGTGTCACCTGCTTGGTACATCAGCTCTACCAGCACACCACATGTTGCTGTGTCACCTGCTTGGTACATCAGCTCTACCAGCACACCACATGTTGCTGTGTCACCTGCTTGGTACATCAGCTCTACCAGCACACCACATGTTGCTGTGTCACCTGCTTGGTACATCAGCTCTACCAGCACACCACATGTTGCTGTGTCACCTGCTTGGTACATCAGCTCTACCAGCACACCACATGTTGCTGTGTCACCTGCTTGGTACATCAGCTCTACCAGCACACCACATGTTGCTGTGTCACCTGCTTGGTACATCAGCTCTACCAGCACACCACATGTTGCTGTGTCACCTGCTTGGTACATCAGCTCTACCAGCACACCACATGTTGCTGTGCCACCTGCTTGGTACATCAGCTCTGCCAGCACACCACATGTTGCTGTGTCACCTGCTTGGTACATCAGCTCTACCAGCACACCACATGTTGCTGTGTCACCTGCTTGGTACATCAGCTCTACCAGCACACCACATGTTGCTGTGTCACCTGCTTGGTACATCAGCTCTACCAGCACACCACATGTTGCTGTGTCACCTGCTTGGTACATCAGCTCTACCAGCACACCACATGTTGCTGTGTCACCTGCTTGGTACATCAGCTCTACCAGCACACCACATGTTGCTGTGTCACCTGCTTGGTACATCAGCTCTACCAGCACACCACATGTTGCTGTGTCACCTGCTTGGTACATCAGCTCTACCAGCACACCACATGTTGCTGTGTCACCTGCATTTGCTAGATCTAATGATACGAATTAAGCAAATATGCAAACTATAAGAGCTATATAAATTATTATAAAATCGGTAGTTCGAGCACTGAATGCTGATTGGCTGAAAGATTATGTTTATAAACCGGTTTGCTGTTCTAATAATGTTTGTTACCAGTTTCTAATAGCAGTAAGGCACCTCTTTGTGGTATATGGCCAATATACCCAGGCTAAGGGCTGTATCCAGGCCATATACCGCACCACCTCGGGCTTTATTGGTTAATTATATTATTACTGTCAATAGAATAATAGTCTGTGTATTAACCTATATTTAAATAAATGTTTCACAAATAAAGTCCCACTTTCTTTTAATATTATTCACTCACTACAACATGCCGGACACTACAATGTTATTCACTCACTACAACATGCCGGACACTACAATGTTATTCACTCACTACAACATGCCGGACACTACAATGTTATTCACTCACTACAACATGCCGGACACTACAATGTTATTCACTCACTACAACATGCCGGACACTACAATGTAATTCACTCACTACAACATGCCGGACACTACAATGTTATTCACTCACTACAACATGCCGGACACTACAATGTTATTCACTCACTACAACATGCCGGACACTACAATGTTATTCACTCACTACAACATGCCGGACACTACAATGTTATTCACTCACTACAACATGCCGGACACTACAATGTTATTCACTCACTACAACTTGCCGGACACTACAATGTAATTCACTCACTACAACATGCCGGACACTACAATGTTATTCACTCACTACAACATGCCGGACACTACAATGTTATTCACTCACTACAACATGCCGGACACTACAATGTTATTCACTCACTACAACATGCCGGACACTACAATGTAATTTACTGCCTACAAGAAGACAGTGGTTTATGTTTGAAAGATTTTACTATGAATGAATACATATAACAAATAATACAATTGATACAGATTTGTGATTTTCCTTTGTTTTCTTTAATTGCTTCACCAATGGAGAGAGAGAGAGAGAAGGAGAAAGGGGGAGAGAGGGGGAGGGATAAGGATAGAAGGCAGATGCCATAGGAAATGAGGACTTGATGGCTCCTATCTGCAGGGCATATCAGCTGATGAGGTAAGAGCTTGTGTTTTTATCTTTGCTTTTACCTTTACATTACTAATCTTGATTTAATTGTAGTTAATTGACTTTCATTGATTTTGATTCCTGTAGTTAATTGCATCAGTCTTTTCAGGGCTGTAATACCTATTGAGATCAATATTGGTCGTAATACTGCTTTATTTGATCACAATCGCTGCCATTGTGTTTGACATTAATACCTCACACTGTATTGGTGTACCATTACAATTCATTGGTTATCACAAATTAGTTCACAAGGTATGGTTTGTGAGTTCATCCTTGTGTCTTTCGTGTGTTTTAGCACACGATTGTTGGCAATCGCATTCAGGCTTTGGTGACGGGGGAGTGTGACATTGTGACAGTGAGTTGGTGACCTTTTATGACATAAGAGTTGTTTTCATGTGAAAGCTGTCCAGGTTTGGTACCAGTAAGGCTTTAGAAGCCTTGATATAGCAACAGACATTCTCTCCTCATCCGTGGTCTTTTTTAAGGCTGAAAACCAACATGTATCTGCTATTTTGGTATTATTGTTGAAAGTTCACGGCATCATGACTCACACCAATCATTAATGCTAACAGTATGTTGTCTTGGGTCTGTATTCAGCAGTGTAACATGAATGCTAACAGTATGTTGTCTTGGGTCTGTATTCAGCAGTGTATCATTAATGCTAACAGTATGTTGTCTTGGGTCTGTATTCAGCAGTGTATCATTAATGCTAACAGTATGTTGTCTTGGGTCTGTATTCAGCAGTGTAACATGAATGCTAACAGTATGTTGTCTTGGGTCTGTATTCAGCAGTGTAACATTAATGCTAACAGTATGTTGTCTTGGGTCTGTATTCAGCAGTGTAACATTAATGCTAACAGTATGTTGTCTTGGGTCTGTATTCAGCAGTGTAACATTAATGCTAACAGTATGTTGTCTTGGGTCTGTATTCAGCAGTGTAACATGAATGCTAACAGTATGTTGTCTTGGGTCTGTATTCAGCAGTGTAACATTAATGCTAACAGTATGTTGTCTTGGGTCTGTATTCAGCAGTGTAACATTAATGCTAACAGTATGTTGTCTTGGGTCTGTATTCAGCAGTGTAACATTAATGCTAACAGTATGTTGTCTTGGGTCTGTATTCAGCAGTGTAACATGAATGCTAACAGTATGTTGTCTTGGGTCTGTATTCAGCAGTGTAACATTAATGCTAACAGTATGTTGTCTTGGGTCTGTATTCAGCAGTGTAACATTAATGCTAACAGTATGTTGTCTTGGGTCTGTATTCAGCAGTGTAACATTAATGCTAACAGTATGTTGTCTTGGGTCTGTATTCAGCAGTGTAACATGAATGCTAACAGTATGTTGTCTTGGGTCTGTATTCAGCAGTGTAACATTAATGCTAACAGTATGTTGTCTTGGGTCTGTATTCAGCAGTGTAACATGAATGCTAACAGTATGTTGTCTTGGGTCTGTATTCAGCAGTGTAACATTAATGCTAACAGTATGTTGTCTTGGGTCTGTATTCAGCAGTGTAACATGAATGCTAACAGTATGTTGTCTTGGGTCTGTATTCAGCAGTGTAACATTAATGCTAACAGTATGTTGTCTTGGGTCTGTATTCAGCAGTGTAACATGAATGCTAACAGTATGTTGTCTTGGGTCTGTATTCAGCAGTGTAACATTAATGCTAACAGTATGTTGTCTTGGGTCTGTATTCAGCAGTGTAACATTAATGCTAACAGTATGTTGTCTTGGGTCTGTATTCAGCAGTGTAACATTAATGCTAACAGTATGTTGTCTTGGGTCTGTATTCAGCAGTGTATCATTAATGCTAACAGTATGTTGTCTTGGGTCTGTATTCAGCAGTGTAACATTAATGCTAACAGTATGTTGTCTTGGGTCTGTATTCAGCAGTGTAACATTAATGCTAACAGTATGTTGTCTTGGGTCTGTATTCAGCAGTGTAACATTAATGCTAACAGTATGTTGTCTTGGGTCTGTATTCAGCAGTGTAACATGAATGCTAACAGTATGTTGTCTTGGGTCTGTATTCAGCAGTGTAACATGAATGCTAACAGTATGTTGTCTTGGGTCTGTATTCAGCAGTGTAACATTAATGCTAACAGTATGTTGTCTTGGGTCTGTATTCAGCAGTGTAACATTAATGCTAACAGTTTGTTGTCTTGGGTCTGTATTCAGCAGTGTAACATTAATGCTAACAGTATGTTGTCTTGGGTCTGTATTCAGCAGTGTAACATTAATGCTAACAGTATGTTGTCTTGGGTCTGTATTCAGCAGTGTAACATTAATGCTAACAGTTTGTTGTCTTGGGTCTGTATTCAGCAGTGTAACATTAATGCTAACAGTATGCTAGGATAGCTAGATGGGTAAGAGTGCTGTTTCATATCCTGGCAAAGTTTTGTTCTCGTATTATTTTCTAATGGACTTAATTTTTGAGAGGAGACGGTGATTTTAGATAAGCTTTTAAATAATAAGATGAGGCGCCTTGGGAGAAGGGTCCATTGGGACAACTAGTTTAAACAAATACAGTTCAGTTGATCTTGGCATTATATCTCAGTATAGTTGACTTAATTCCCAAGATAGAGACATAATTGGGTATGAGGCCAACTGGGGCATAGATTGGGGAGCAAATATCCCTTGGAGAGTAAATCCTCTGTTCCACAGGGACACAAACCTGTAGTGACAGTGGGTGAACCACAGACACCTCCAATAATCTAGTGATCCCATTCCTTTGGACCCAACAATGGCTGGAACAGATGGACTTAATGACAACATGCTCATTTCTATGTCATCATAATGGCACGAGACTTCAATGATGGCAGAATGTAGCAGAAGGTTCCAGACCTGGGTTCAAATACTTTGCGTGTTTGCTCTATTCTGCATAGAGTGCCAGATGGGGTTGAGAGTTTCTGTGTTATTCTATTGATCCATTAAGCCAGGCAACTTCAATAAAGCACCAGATAAAAAATATGATTTCAAATAATATTTGAACCCAGGTCTGGAAAGTACCAAGATAGTAGGTTAGTAGCATCAGAAGATGATGATGAATGTTAATCAAGGAAAGAGAAAATTATGAGTTGACTGTTCTTTTTAAAAACGTTACAGCAGTGAGTATGCGTACCAATAACTCTCCAACAAATGACAACCATCCATCTCTCCTGTCCACCAATGATGATGCATGGAGCACAATGGATCCTTTCTCAGTGTGTGCTCTGCTCTCTCACCCTTTCTCTCTGGCCTGGCCATCTCTGTCCATCATGAGCCCAACCCCCCCCAACCCCCCAAACACACCAACCCCCCAAACACACCAACCCCCCCAACCCCCCAAACACACCAAACCCCCAAACACACCAACCCCCCAAACACACCAACCCCCCCAACCCCCCAAACACACCAACCCCCCAAACACACCAACCCCCCAAACACACCAACCCCCCCAAACACACCAACCCCCCCAACCCCCCAAACACACCAAACCCCCAACCCCCCCATCCCCCCAAACACACCAACCCCCCCAACCCCCCAAACACACCAACCCCCCAAACCCCCCAAACACACCAACCCCCCAAACACACCTACATCATACACACACAATCCCCCTATTTGTAGTGTGTGTGTGTGTGTGTGTGTGTGTGTGTGTGTGTCTGTGTGTGTGGTGATGGTAGATGGTGATGATGGTGATGATGATGATGGTGGTGATGATGGTGATGGTGGTGATGATGATGGTGATGATGATGATGGTGATGATGGTGATGGTGATGATGATGATGATGGTGATGATGGTGACCTAGGAGATGCAGACACCTGATTCACTTGAATGCTGCCATGACCAAACAATGGAAGACAAGTGGGAGGAAAAGTCGAACAAGAAGTGTGATTGGTGGAATTAGATAATGCCTCCAGAAGACAGAGAACCAACGAGAGAGAAAGGGGATTGTTGTGATTAAAAGACTATTATCTGTGCACATCGACTCCCCAGTGTTGTGCCGTGTCAGGCTCGAGCTGTGCTGTTCTGTTCTCCCAGCGGGCCTTGGGAGACAATGGCTACTGTGTCAGGACAGGAGGGGGTGGTAGCAGGGAGTGTTGAAGGGGTGGAGGAGTCTTGGGTGGAGAGAGGTTCAGTCCAGTGGTGTAGGAAGCAGCTCCCCACACCATTGTGTTCTCACGCTCTATTTTCTGATAAAGGCCTGAGCAATATATAGTGCTCTTTCCATGATGTAGACTGACCAGGTGAATCCAGTAGAAAGCTATGATCCCTTATTGATATCACTTGTTAAATCCACTTCAATCAGTGTAGATGAAGGGGAGGAGTCAGGTTAAAGAAGGACTTTTAAGCCTTGAGACAAATGAGATATGGATTGTGTGTGTGTGCCATTCAGAGGGTGAATGGGCAAGACAAAATATTTAAGTACCTTTGAACAGGGTATGGTAGTAGGTGCCAGAACAGGGTATGTCAGTAGGTGCCAGAACAGGGTATGGCAGTAGGTGCCAGAACAGGGTATGGTAGTAGGTGCCAGAACAGGGTATGGCAGTAGGTGCCAGAACAGGGTATGGCAGTAGGTGCCAGAACAGGGTATGGTAGTAGGTGCCAGGTGCAACCAGTTTGTGTCAAGAACTGCAACGCTGCTGGGTTTTTCACACTCAACAGTTTGTGTTGATCAAGAATGGTCCACCAATGGACATCCAGCCAACTTGACACAACTGTGGGAAGCATTGTAGTCTACATGGGTCAGCATCCCTGTGGAAGGCTTTCAACACCTTGTAGAGTCCAAGCCCTGACGAACTGAAGCTGTTCTGAGGGCAAAAGGGGTAGAATTCAATATTAGGAAGGTGTTCCTAATGTTTTGTATACTATCATAGTCCCGTGTAGCTCAGATGGTAGAGCATGGCGCTTGCAATGCCAGGGTTGTGGGTTCGATTCCCACGGGGGACCAGTACAAAAAAAGTATGAACATTTATGCACTAACTAACTGTAAGTTGCTCTGGATAAGAGTGTCTGCTAAAATGTAAAAAAAAAAATTATAATAATATTGTTAGTATTATTTTCAGGATATGGATATATGCCATGTGCATATCATTGGTTTTCATCAGTGAACCATATTTACACCACTCCTTGGACCCTCAAATCACTTCTGAAGGTTCTCACACAGCAGTTAACACTGTAGTCAATGGGTCATGTTCAGGGGGCTGCAAGTGGAAGCAAACATATTCAGATAGAGGCTGTTCCACCTGAACTTGCCCCAACAGATTTGTCCAATTTCTTCATTTAAGTGGTCATGCCTTTATATCGTTATTGTTATAATTGTTTGTATCGTGAAATAAATGTTTGTAAATATACCAAACAAAAATATATACGCAACTATTTCAACGATTTTACTGAGTTACAGTTCATATATGGAAATCAGTCAATTTAAATAAATTAATCTATGGATTTCACATGACTGGGCAGGGGCGCAGCCATGGGAGGGCATAAGCTGAAGAAGCTGGATGTGGAGGTCCTGGGCTGACAAGGTTACACTTGGTCTGCGGATGTGAGGCCGGTTGGACGTCGTGCCATATTCTCTAAAACGATGTTGGAGGTGGCTTATGGTAGAGAAATGAACATTAAATTCTCTGGCAACAGCTCTGGTGGACATTCCTGCAGTCAGCATGTCAATTGCACGCTTCCTCAAAACTTGAGACATCTGTGGCTTTGTGTTGTGTGACAAAACTGCACGTTTTAGAGTGGCTTTTTATTGTCCCCAGCACAAGGTGCACCTGTGTAATGATCATGCTGTTTAATCAGCTTCTTGATATGCCACACCTGTCAGGTGGATGGATTATCTTGGCAAAGGAGAAATGCCCACTAACAGCAATGTAATCAAATATGGCACAACATCTTAGAGAAATAAGCTTTTTGTGCGTCTTAAATATTTCTGGGATCTTTGATTTCAGCTCATGAAACATGGGACCAATACTTTACATGTTACATTTATAGTTTTGTTCAGTAAATATATTGCCTGACCTTCTTATATAGTACATCTGAGTTTTCAACCTTCAATCTTCGACAATGTAGACAATAGGGCAGGAGAGAATGTTTGACCATGTGTCCATGGTTTATGAGCTGGTCACACAGGAAGTGATGTGGTTTGAGGTCACATGCTCCTCACTGTGTCCTCAAACACCAGTTCAGTATGGTTCAGCCTTAGGGCAAGTTCAGTAACTGGCATTATTCTCAATATCCAGCCGTTTAGAAGACTGTGGTGGCAAATGTATTGGTCAAGCCCTGTATTGGTCAGGTGGCAGCTACAAGTATTGTAGCTATAGTTGAAATAGGCCTATAGATTATATATGGATGGCATATACTGTATTAGCCTCTGAGAGGTCTTCTACCACAAAACAAGAAACATTTCCGTACAATGACATCGTTATTTGAACTCCCATCACTACCTTCACCCTCTTTGTCCCCTTCTCCTCCGTCTCTACTCGGCGTAGTAGTGACCTCAAACAAACAAGGACGTGGCACTCCATCAATCCAAAACAAACTAATATGCTCGGACCCATCCAATGTTAAACTAATGGCCGTGTTGGATGGAAAGGGTCTTGGAGCTCAAAGCCTCACCCACGTTTGTTGGGACGAGTGGGAACAGTGGGAGTCATTGTGGCCAGGGGAGTGCTGGGTGTGCATTTATGAATGGCTGGGCCTCGAGGCAAAGCCACGGAACAATGCTGGTATACTGAGGAGACTGATTTCCATATGGGAGAGGAGGAGGGGGGTGTGTACTTTATTCCCCCCCCCCCCTCGGTGGAGCATGGTACAGAGAGGGGCGAGAGGTCTCTTCATGGCAGCGCAAGCGGTGGCGTGACGGTTAGCGTATAGTAGTGCATGTGCATGTTGTTGGGGACAGGCTTGTTGCCACTGAGTCTAGAAACCCAAGAGAGGGAGAGAAACGCCTGCGGCACTCACCTGACTGCACAGGTGAGTACAAGCTATGGACAAAATCCTTTTCATGGAGTCAGTTGGTCCATGGACTTAGTTGGTTTTATGGCCAAGATTGATTATTTACTTTGATTAATGGAGGCTATTGACTTAGTTGCTCTGTGCTTCTTGGCCTCTGTGTGTCTTACCTTTTGTTGTTGGTTTTCAATTGGTGTGAAACCTTTGCTAATCTTAGTAATGTTTTTGATCACTTCCTTATAAAGGTGACCTGACCTGTGGAATGTACATGGCATTTTGACTTGGGAACACCAGTGTGGTCAGATAATACATTGACAACACATAAATAATACGTTGACATTGGCACCTGGTTAGATCTGTATCAAGTTCAATGCGCTCAGGCTGGCATCAAGAGCAAAGTCATTTGTATAATTTTACTTGGCCTGTGAGAACATTACCACAGGCGAGTCAGATGAGGCTGAACTGTACCACAGTCACCGTCACCGTAGAAACAAACTGAGCATGGCTTTGTGTCTGTGGTTGAAACTTTACGATGCAGAAAACAGCTCAGCTCACTTCTAGCTCTAACAGTTCAAAACCAAAGACCTATTTTACCTCAGATACATTTTATCTATTTTTTTATGCCGCAGATTGCGGGACGGTCTTAAAGGGGGATAGCCTAGACACAAATTAATTATCATGAGTAAGGAACTATGCACACTATAAAACTTGTTCAAATAAACCATACTTAATTTATAAAAAATGTTTGTCACAGAAAATAGATGATTTGCAGTTTGGATCAGATGAGATGGAGGTCATTACCACAAAATAAATGAACAGGGAAATGTTAGGTGTGCCGCTGTTCATAAACATTTGACAACCACTGGTCTAGGTGTTGAATTTGGATGAGTTTATACACCTGGTATTCTACTGTATTCTACTGTATTCTACTGTATTCTACTGTAATATTAACAGTATGAGGAGCAGTCTGTATGAGGTAGCCCAGTGGTTAGAGTGTTGGGCCTGTAACCAAAAGGTTGCTGGATTGAATCCCCTGAACTCTGCCCCTGAACAAGGCAGTTAACCCACTGTTCCCCAGTAGGCCGTCATTGAAAATAAGACTTTGTTCTTAACTGACTTGCCTAGTAAAATAAAGGATAAAATGTGTCCTCAGTGATTTTACAGAAAAGGATTTCAGTAGTTTTTTATTTAATACTCAGCAGAATTACTAGAAATTGGTAAGACATTGATTAAAAGGAGAATGCTTCTCTTCTTGGTTTTCTTACGCAGTAAACAAAAATAAACAACGTGTTCTAAGGTGAGTAAGTGAAGTGAGTGAGCAAATGGGTAATCTAGTGATTGAGTATTGTGTGTATTTGTGTGTGTATTTGTGTGTGTATTTGTGTGTGTATGTCTGTGTGTGTATGTCTGTGTGTGTATTTGTGTGTGTATGTCTGTGTGTGTATGTCTGTGTGTGTGTGTTTGGGTTTCATCTGAGTACCATACAGAAATGAACAGTTCCTGCTTTTACCAGAGTTTTTGCCAATGTCTCACCACAATTACTTATAATTCTGAAACCAGACACAACAGCAGATCCAAATCCAAATTCGGACGGCATGTTTGGATCTTATTGTGCCATAATGTCCATGTGTGCTGAACACATGCAAGCTTTTTAAAGAAACAATATTAAGATATATATTTATTCATGTGAACCATTGTGTCTAAATAGTCTTAATAAATAGCTTCCTTTCTTTGGCTCTTCTCCTGCGTGACCACTGATGCAAAAATACTTGATAGGAGTGAGAACATGGTAGAAACTGACCCACTCCTTCAATCGATGTCATTCAATCTACAGTATATGTTGTACAAACAGCGTGGGAAGGTTATGCGACGGCAAGGGAGGTTTGAAAATGGCGATACATATCTTTCCGCAGTAGGTCTTGGCCTCCTGCCTGTGAGGCTATGCAGGTGCCTGCTCTGTTTGTCGCCCCCTACTGGGCAGGGTGGAAGAGAGCGCACTCTATTGAGCGAGGAGGCCTGTGGCTCACCATCTGCCCACTGTGCTGGGACTGCGTTGGGCAGCACTGTACTGGATACTGGTCCAGAGACACACTGCTGCCAGGTAGAGGATCCACACATGAGTAAACACACACACAAATGCTCTCTTGAATGCTGGAGGCGCACACACACACACACACACACACACACACACACACACAGGCACACACGAACAAGCACACATACACACACACAGGCACGCACGAACAAGCACACATACACACACACACACACAGGCACGCACAAACAAGCACACATACACACACACACACACACACACACAGGCACGAACAAGCACACACACACACACACACACACACATGCACTCAGAAAATACACGCACACATACGTACACGCATAGAAGCACAAGCACTGTACATGTCGCAACTACATGTTGTCATAATTTTACAGTTTGTAATCGTGGCCTTATAAGCGGTAGTGATGGTGGTGGGGTGGGCTTCTCACAGGCGGTGTGTGTGGGAGGGGGAGCTTTAAGACCATCTGCTCCTTGGAGTATTTTAGTGGGGGCCAGAGCTTGCATCACAGGCAAACAGCAACGCAAGCTGTGAGCTGGCCTGTTCCAGAAAATTCCTCCAGTTTCTGCCTCACAATGGGCAGTGTTCCACGTACAGGGTTTTCTTTATTCCTATGAACCACCAGCGAGTGCTCACATACATACAGTATATGATATGAAGAATACAAATGATCTTGTCTAAGCTGGCTCGTTCTCTTGACGACAGTGGGGCCATTTGTTATTGGTTGATCATTTAGAAGGTGGACAATGAGTCATGGTAATATGGCAAGGTGTCATGGCCAGTTTCTGCCTTAATGATTCTGTGTCCATAGTCTCACTGTTGCACTATACGTCATGGAAATTCCCTACACTAGGCCATATGCACACCGGGGTTTTCTCTTTGAAGAATACTTGTTAGAATGAAATGGTAGGAAAAGGATGCCTGTGATTATTCTGCCTATGAACTACTGTGTTGGTGCATGGGATGACACAGGCAATGTGAAACATTATGAAGACTAGTGGGAGTGGAGGCGTGTACGCCTGGGGAGATTCTCGGTCCTCTCATCTGTAGCACTGTCACCTGTAGCAGTGTGACCTGTAGCACTGTCACCTGTAGCAGTGTCACCTGTAGCACTGTGACCTGTAGCACTGTGACCTGTAGCACTGTGACCTGTAGCACTGTGACCTGTAGCACTGTGACCTGTAGCAGTGTGACCTGTAACACTGTGACCTGTGACCTGTAACACTGTGACCTGTAACACTGTGACCTGTAACACTGTGACCTGTAGCAGTGTGACCTGTAGCACTGTGACCTGTAGCACTGTGACCTGTAGCACTGTGACCTGTAGCACTGTCACCTGTAGCAGTGTCACCTGTAGCAGTGTCACCTGTAGCAGTGTCACCTGTAGCACTGTGACCTGTAGCACTGTGACCTGTAGCACTGTCACCTGTAGCAGTGTCACCTGTAGCACTGTGACCTGTAGCACTGTGACCTGTAGCACTGTGACCTGTAGCAGTGTGACCTGTAACACTGTGACCTGTGACCTGTAACACTGTGACCTGTAACACTGTGACCTGTAGCACTGTGACCTGTAGCACTGTGACCTGTAGCACTGTGACCTGTAACACTGTGACCTGTAACACTGTGACCTGTAACACTGTGACCTGTAGCACTGTAACCTGTAGCACTGTGACCTGTAGCAGTGTGACCTGTAACACTGTGACCTGTAACACTGTGACCTGTAACACTGTGACCTGTAGCACTGTGACCTGTAGCACTGTGACCTGTAACACTGTGACCTGTAACACTGTGACCTGTAGCACTGTAACCTGTAGCACTGTGACCTGTAGCAGTGTGACCTGTAACACTGTGACCTGTAACACTGTGACCTGTAGCACTGTGACCTGTAGCACTGTGACCTGTAGCACTGTGACCTGTAGCAGTGTGACCTGTAACACTGTGACCTGTGACCTGTAACACTGTGACCTGTAACACTGTGACCTGTAACACTGTGACCTGTAGCAGTGTGACCTGTAGCACTGTGACCTGTAGCACTGTGACCTGTAACACTTTGACCTGTAACACTGTGACCTGTAACACTGTGACCTGTAGCACTGTAACCTGTAGCACTGTGACCTGTAGCAGTGTGACCTGTAACACTGTGACCTGTAACACTGTGACCTGTAACACTGTGACCTGTAGCACTGTGACCTGTAGCACTGTGACCTGTAGCAGTGTGACCTGTAACACTGTGACCTGTAGCACTGTAACCTGTAGCACTGTGACCTGTAGCAGTGTGACCTGTAACACTGTGACCTGTAACACTGTGACCTGTAACACTGTGACCTGTAGCACTGTGACCTGTAGCACTGTGACCTGTAACACTGTGACCTGTAACACTGTGACCTGTAGCACTGTGACCTGTAACACTGTGACCTGTAACACTGTGACCTGTAGCAGTGTGACCTGTAACACTGTGACCTGTAACACTGTGACCTGTAACACTGTGACCTGTAGCACTGTGACCTGTAGCACTGTGACCTGTAACACTGTGACCTGTAACACTGTGACCTGTAGCACTGTGACCTGTAGCACTGTGACCTGTAACACTGTGACCTGTAACACTGTGACCTGTAGCAGTGTAATGTTGTTATTACTGTATAACACACAGGAACTTTATTAAATCATTTCATCAATGTGTTATTTTTGTCTCAAAACCATTAACTAAAGTATAGTAGTTTGGAAATGTTGCTATGCCGACAGTGCTAACAATGACAGTGGATAGTGGTCAGATTAGCGATTAGCAGGCGTACTCTCAGCTATGTAAATGTTTGACATGGCTTAGGAGGGACCCTCCCCATGTGGGCACGTACATACTCACACACAGCCACACACAATGACCATGACGCAGGGAAACAGTGCTTTGTCCCAATGGAACGACAGCGAGTGGGGGAGGCTGAGGGGATGGGGCTAGGAGAGAGGTGGGGGCGGGGAGGAAGGTCACATAGCTGTTGTGTCGCCGTAAGGGCCACAGTGCAGAGTGTGTTGGCACGCAGTGTGCTGCGTGTGTGTAGGGGGCTGTGGTATGCTACACATTCGTTTGTACAGGCTCCAGTCTGTGAATGAAGTATTCACTCTGACTCTACCAACCTCCCCCACCCAGGCCTACTCAGCCCATCCTCAAGTGTGTTTGTGTAGGGATTCCCTTGAAAACATCCATGGCTTGGTGGATGCCATCATTTGGCCTCTGGCCTAATGGCTCTTGGAGACAGTGACTCAAGCCACTTAAACTGTAATAACTGTTCCACCATGAAATAGAGGTATTCTTTGTTGCGTTGATATGTAAAGTAGAAGGCCGTCCTAGTTGCTTGCTGGACCCTGTTGTCATCCCACATCCACAAACATGCCTTATGTGGGAAAATATTTAGTGTGTTTGTGGTGCATTTCACAACACCAATATACTTATTTTGTGGTAACAAAATAATAACAAATGTAACCTCAATTGGTTTAGTTTCTAGCTCAAAATCCCAGGTTTGCCTCTTTTGGCTTAGTTTTACTCATATTTACTCATTTTGGCTGCAAACGGTAGTCAACGAGGGCACCATGCAATAACTAAAGCCTGCATGATTCCAATGGATCTGTTTGGAAATGGAGAATATTCTCATCTGTATGGGTATGAACCCAACCATACTCACTAGTAATAGTAATATTATGACTCAACTTACATTCACTCTGAGGTCACTGGCTGTCTGTGGATACAGTAGGTCCTAGCGGGGAAGTTATCTAATGCTAGCAGGGTTCATGTGACCTGGTTGTGAGAGTCCATGGTCTGAGACAGAGAGACAGGCCATAGCTGAGAGGGCGATAGAGGAAAGGAATGTGTGGAGTGGGTCTAGGAAAATTCATATTCTAAACTACCCACCACACACATTCACCACAGCCTGCAGCTCACACAGTCTCTCTCATCCACTCTCTCTCTCTCTCTCTCTCTCTCTCTCTCTCTCTCTCTCTCTCTCTCTCTCTCTCTCTCTCTCTCTCTCTCTCTCTCTCTCTCTCTCTCTCTCTCTCTTACCACAAGGGAACCACATGCTCGGGGAGAACGTAGAACCGACAGAACAGAGGGAAGGATCCGAGAGGGAGCCGGAGCCTGGTGCTGAAGCTGGTATGAGGCAAGTGGTCTGTGTCTGGCCTCTGTGCTGGTCTCTGTGTCTGGTCTCTGTGCTGGTCTCTGTGTCAGGTCTCTGTGCTGGTCTCCGTGCTGGTCTCTTGTTGTTGTTGCTGGTGGTGTCAGTGCCCTGCTCTCCAGGATATTATATTCCTCCTGGTGGTGTCAGTGCCCTGCTCTCCAGGATATTATATTCCTCCTGGTGGTGTCAGTGCCCTGCTCTCCAGGATATTATATTCCTCCTGCCATTGCTGATGCATTGACTCTCAGCTCAGACAGTCCCTCTCTTGGGGTTTTGACTCATGCAGATTGTACAGCTTGATGCATCTGTATGTTGTACAATGTTTTAGAAATGTTTTACTGGCATTACCTACGATTGCCATAACCTAGAGCCTCATGGTTTGGTTTAAAGGGGTAAATTATCTGGACCGTACTTTTTACTTTATATTTCCAATGTGTGTGTATATAAGCGTTATGACACCGTTTGGAAATACCCATGAGCACGCTGTTTGTTTGCGTACGATAGCGTGTCTGAGAATGGGATGTTCGCGTGCCTCAGCCCAGAATAACCTCTCCCTATTATTGGTAAACTGCCTAAAACCAACAGAATGTGCCCTTATTTTCTGTATGAACACAGCTTATCAGCCTATAGACTGTCTGGGGACGTAGTGACGTGTTAATCATGGAGCTCTCCAACACAATCCACTGTTAGGCCCACCATCTGCAGCCACCGGCTGCTCTGAGGGGGCTAAAGACAAGTCGTTGCCTCCATAGCATCATGAATGACAGATTCAGACTGGTGGATACAGACTGGTGGATACAGACTGGTGGATACAGACTGGTGGATACAGACTGGTAGATACAGACTAAATGGTAGTGGTTGCCATGATGTCATGAGACTAGGGTAGTAGGGTAGTGAGTCATGGTTGAGAGAGAGAGAGAGAGATAGAGAGAGATAGAGAGAGAGAGAGAGACAGAGAGAAAGAGAAAGAGAGAGAGAGAAAGAGAGAGGAGAGAGAGACAGCAAGAGAGAGAGAGAGAAAGAGAGAGAGAGAGGAGAGGAGAGGAGAGGAGAGGAGAGAGAGAGAGAGAGAGAGAGAGAGAGAGAGAGAGAGAGAGAGAGAGAGAGAGAGAGAGAGAGAGAGAGAGAGAGAGAGAGAGAGAGAGAGAGAGAGAGAGAGAGAGAGAGAGAGAAGAGAGAGAGAGAGAGAGAGAGAGAGAGAGAGGAGAGAGAGAGAGAGAGAGAGAGAGAGAGAGAGAGAGAGAGAGAGAGAGAGAGAGAGAGAGAGAGAGAGAGAGAGAGAGAGAGAGAGGCAGTGCTGATGTCATCGCCTGATGCTGATATAACTTGTTGTGTGTGTTTTTTTGTTTACCAGAGAAGTTAGAGGAGGGAGCTGTCGAGCTGTGATTGGACGCTCTCTATTCAACATTACTACTACTGCGACCACCAAACTGAGGAATTAGATATTTTTCTTGGCTACTTTTCCCTCATTGAGGAATTCAAGGTGATGTCTACTGTCTTTTTACACACAATCATCTTTACATATGGCGTTGTTACCTGAGATAAAAGCAACATAAGCTCATTAGAATATGTAAAGTTTGTGCCATTTAACCATTGCAGTTATACTGTATGTCACCACTAGTGACATTAGTTATATGTCACCGCTACTGACATATTACTTATATGTCACAATAATGGCATATTCAATATATATCACATAGCATGAGGGCTTCGTTGGTCCAGAACAGAATGGTGAAGTAGTTGATGTGTACAGTAATTGAGGTATGGTGTGTGTTGCAGAGGTCTCTGGTTCAGGATTAAATAGACACCATGTGGTGTTTGGAGCTGCTTCTGCCAACATTGTTAATCATCAAAGGTAAAATGTTTCTCCTTCAGTGTGAATAAACTACTCCATCATATCCTTCAGTGTGAATAACTACTCCATCATATCCTTCAGTGTGAATAAACTACTCCATCATATCCTTCAGTGTGAAGAACTACTCCATCATATCCTTCAGTGTGAAGAACTACTCCATCATATCCTTCATTGTGAATAACTACTCCATCATATCCTTCAGTGTGAATAACTACTCCATCATATCCTTCAGTGTGAATAACTACTCCATCATATCCTTCAGTGTGAATAACTACTCCATCATATCCTTCAGTGTGAATAACTACTCCATCATATCCTTCAGTGTGAAGAACTACTCCATCATATCCTTCAGTGTGAATAACTACTCCATCATATCCTTCAGTGTGAATAACTACTCCATCATATCCTTCAGTGTGAATAACTACTCCATCATATCCTTCAGTGTGAATAACTACTCCATCATATCCTTCAGTGTGAAGAACTACTCCATCATATCCTTCAGTGTGAATAACTACTCCATCATATCCTTCAGTGTGAATAACTACTCCATCATATCCTTCAGTGTGAAGAACTACTCCATCATATCCTTCAGTGTGAATAACTACTCCATCATATCCTTCAGTGTGAAGAACTACTCCATCATATCCTTCAGTGTGAATAACTACTCCATCATATCCTTCAGTGTGAATAACTACTCCATCATATCCTTCAGTGTGAATAACTACTCCATCATATCCTTCAGTGTGAATAACTACTCCATCATATCCTTCAGTGTGAAGAACTACTCCATCATATCCTTCAGTGTGAAGAACTACTCCATCATATCCTTCAGTGTGAATAACTACTCCATCATATCCTTCAGTGTGAATAACTACTCCATCATATCCTTCAGTGTGAATAACTACTCCATCATATCACAATAACTCAGACTGTGGAAATTCCCTACAGATGTAATACTAGAAATATGCAATTTCAGTGTAAAACTGATTGGGTGGTTTTACTGCATTGACCCAGTTGACTTTTAGAGTGTGTCAAACATACAATACTAAAACAAAAGGGTACAGAGTAAACACAGTGTCCAACTGGCACGCATGGCAGCAGGGATGGCTGGCTGGCGTCCATCTTGGCTCAACCTTGTCCCTCTCACTCAAACAGTGGTGCCAGTGCTTCCTCCACATAGAGTCTCTGCAGTTACCATCTCACCCAGGGAGAACATCATGATATCATCCTCTGTTCTCTCTTTTTCTATTTGAAATTGTACATGTATTGTAGATTGATCAGTTTTGCTCTCAATATTCCCATTTCCAATCTTCCTCCCATCTACCTCCTTCCCTCCCTCAGATGTCAGTGGCCAGTGGAACGTATGGATACCCAGGGACATCTCGGCCATGACCAACTCCTGCGTGGTCATCCCCTGCACATTCATGTACCCGGCCAGTATCCGGCCGTACCGCGGCATCCACGGTATCTGGTACTTTGGCCAGCCCTACCCCCAGCTCTTCCCACCTGTGGTGTTGAAGACGCGCACAGACATCGTGCATGAAAGTTACAAACGGCGTACTAAGCTCATTGGGGACCTGCACCAGAGAAACTGTACCTTGCTCATCAGTAATATAGGTACAGAGCACTCAGGGAGGTACTACTTCCGTGCTGACCTGGGCGGTGCCAACATCTACACCTACCCAGACTTCTCTGAGCTCAAGGTGCTGGGTAAGCCTGCTGAGAGACCCTGAGAGGCTACTATGTTTAGAAGTGTTTACAATCGTAGGTGTCACATTTATGGTCTGGATTGCCCTAGGCTGGTACCATATCTGTTGTGATGTCTTGCCGACTACTGTGGACACTGTTTGGCATGTCAACGACAACAGGAGTTGTCAAGCACAAATAGAACAGGCTAGGATTGCCCTAGCTGTGATTATAATTATTATAGTTTTCATGAGAATAGGTAAATATTGGTGAATTTTAACATGTTCACTTATGTCATCTCTGTCCCCCAGACCAGCCCAACATTGACATCCCTGAGGAGATAGTTGCTGACGAGAATCTGGAGTTGACGTGCTATGCTCCAGACAACTGTCCAGAGAATAGCCCAGAGATCCAATGGATGTACGCAGACTACTTGCCTGAACCAGAGTATACCTCAGACTACGTAGAAGAGAGCAACACAGCCGTACTGTCCAGCACGCTCACCTTCACCCCCAGGCCCATGCACAACGGCCAGCTGCTGGGCTGCAGAGTCTACTACCCCAACACCACCCTGGTCTATGAGAGACTCATCTCTCTGGATGTCAAGTGTAAGTGACCAACTGACCGTTGTGACCGAACCTGTAGCTTGAATCCTCAAATTATTCTCCATCTGCAGTAGAAGGATAGGAGCTTGATTCAGCAATATATTGCATAATTGTGACATGGGAAGCATAGGGTATGTTAGCCTGGCATCCAAACCTTTTTTTCTACGTTTCACCTTTTTTTCTTTGAAACAATGATGAGTGCAGTGTTGGGTCTGGTTTAACCAGGTTATACACTTTTAATATCACCTTCCTCTTCCTCTCACTCCAGATGCCCCTCGCTCGGTGTGGGTGAACGTGTCCGTCGAGGTGATGGAGGGCAGCTCGGTGACGCTGCACTGCGAGGTGGACAGTAACCCTCCTCCCAGGATCTCCTGGCTGTTTGGGGACCAGGAGCTGCTGTGGGACACAGCCTCCAATGTCTCGCTCTCCCTGGATGACTTAACCCCCGCTCAGGAGGGCATCTACACCTGCGTGGGGGATAATGGCTATGGCGCCATGAACACATCCATGTACCTGGCCGTCTTGTGTGAGTGTCATTGTGTAATATTGTGTTTGTGGAATAATCAAAAATAGTTACATTTAACCATTGTAGTTATATGTCAACCAAGCTGCCGTTTTAGTTTAAAAATAGTTGTGAGTGTAAAAGCAGGGCGTATAATAATCCTATTTTGACTTTGGTGCAGGCCATGTTGTTCTTCACATTACAGTCTCTGGTAAACACACACTATATCAAATAAAATCTAAGTTTATGTGTCACATGCACAGGATACAGAAGGTGTAAACGGTACAGTGAAATAGTTAGTCTTTTGTTTAGACATGTAGCTAGCTAGCTGAACAATGAACCATAATCCCAACTCATAACGTTAGTACCTTGCATGAATATACAGGTAGCTAAACGCTAACCAAATAGGTTCAATGTTAGCCAGCTAGGTAACATTAGGCTAATAACTAGCAAAGCAAATGGCTCTGAGATACAAATAGTAGTACACCGATCATATGCGTAACGTTAGAGAGGCAGCCAGCCAGCTAACGTTAGCTAGCTAACAGTATGCTTTAACTTGCAATGAAAACTTTTTTGACAAAATTTGAAACATATAATATCTGAAAATATAGCTAGCTTTACTCTCATACCCATATACAGTACATGGATGAACGTTTATCCCTCTCTGTCACGGATGCCATGGTTGCCCTTAGTTTTGAAGATGTAATTCGGAGACAAGTGTTTTATACAACATACTTCTCTGTTCTCTTTTCAACTCCCACTGCATTTGTTCCATCTCCTTAGCTATCATACTCTGCTTCCACTGGGAATTCCACTGATTATAAAACTTGGTCATCCAGAAAGTGGAGGGCTATCTTTAAAACAAATCTGTCTTAGAAAGGATTTTCTACACATACTGAGAAGCTCATTATAGACAGAAACATGCTACATGGCAGACCAATCCGAACTCATCTCTCGGCATGTCTAGCCCAACTATTATCTCAGCCAATCCTGGCTAGTGGGAAGGTTCTTGTCTTTTTCCGTGGTTAAACCAACTAGGCTCGTAATTTAACAATTGTATTTGTATTTACAGATGGCATACACGTTTGTTATTAAGGCACATGAAAATTCACATGATCCAGAAGGCATTTCTGCCCAAAAACATATTTTGAAAAAAATGTAGATGCCTCTCCTGTGAAGTAGTGACGCGCAATATATATATATATATATATATATATATATATATATATATATATATAATGATGTATTAGTTATGTGATAAACCTGACCCATAGCGTCTTGCTCTTGTTTATTCACAGTACGTTTTATAATATTTAACTATTTAACTTTTTTCAACACCTTTCTTTCTCCTCATATCACTGTACCTTTCATCTCTTCTCTGTCCTCTCTGCAGACCCTCCCAGTGAGCCGGTGGTAAACGACTCCCTGACCATTTTGGAAGGTTCATCCATCTCCCTGCAATGTAGCACCCAAGGCAATCCCGCTCCCACCCTCACCTGGCTGAAGGATGGGGAGCTGGTGGGCACCATCACGGCCGAGAAGGTGTCTGTGCTGGAGCTTCTGGAGCTCACCCCTCAGGGAGACGGACAGTACCGCTGCCTGGCAGAGAACGAACACGGACGAGCCAGCAGCTCCCTCAACATCACTGTGGAATGTGAGTGGGTCATCAAATCATGTCATGTTGTATCATATCATATCATATCATATGGTATGGTATCATATCGTATTATATCACACTACACCACATTATACCATCCCATCCCACTCTACATATCAGTCATAACCACCTTGACCCTCTCTTCAGATGCCCCCGTCCTTCTGGAAGAGTCCAAGTGCACGGTGGTGAGGGAGGGAGTCCAGTGTGTTTGCATGGCTACAGGGAACCCTGAGCCCACCATCGAGTTCTACCTCCCTGACAAGAACATCACCATCAACGACACGGACGGCCGCTACAACTACTACACGCACACTGACGGCCACACGTCCACGGGCATGATCAAGCTACGGGAGAAGGGTGAGCGTCTGGGCAACAGCGCCGTCAATGTGCACTGCAGTATCAGCAACATGTACGGGTCGGAGAGCTTTCATCTGGAGTTACAGCAAGAGAGTGAGTACACAAGTTCAGGTTTATGGTTATACACAGAAACAAACTGCATACAATGAAAATGCTAAACATTGTATAGCCGAGCATACATGAGAGATTGAACCATAGTGCCTTTGTATCATATATATAAAGATAGAAAAATATCTAGACTGACTGTATAAGTAAGACCACAAAATGGCTACCCCATTGGCTTGATATGTCAATGGTATTATGTTGAATGTAAGTAAGTTATAGTACCACAGTATTATCTTCATTATGATGTTCTTGTCCGATGTTAGAGAAGTACATGATGGCAGTGATCGTTGGCACCATCGGTGGAGTGGCTGTCATCGCCTTCATTATCGCAGCAGTGAGATATGTGGGCCATAACAACAAGAAGTGAGTATGCATCCTTCACTAACTGTGACAGCGGTCGATGCGAGTTACAGGTAGTACTTTCCTGTTTGAATTGACGATAAGGAAACACTTCAGCCTAGCCATCCATTCTAAAACACCTCTGTGTGTTCATGAGTGAATGATTGATCGATGGACGGACGTGAGAACCATGGTCATAAGTTATGCTAACGCCAGCGCGAGTTCAACTAGTCCCCTTTCTGAGATGGAGATCCAAAATGGCTGCCTGGTGGAGTGGGGTTAGCAAGCCAGACTAACCGTAGCCTATAGTTTGCAGGCTCAATTCCCTGCTTTGATACTGCTTTGCACCCTTGACCTGCTATGCTAAAAAAACAGCCACGGTATAGCCTACTTAACTAAGGTGCTTCAGCATTATAGCAATACATCACATTAAAAGCTTTAACAGAAAGTCACTCCAAGAGAGGGTGTTGGCTCAACCACATCTAAACCCATGAAACAATAACCACAACCATGAACAATGACCACAATGACAACCATGAACCATAGGTCTGTAGATTATTAACTATGTTGGGAAACAGGCCCTTGTTTTAAAATGGATGCCCAGGCTTGGAGTGTCGCCCTGAGTTAGTTAGTGGCCATGAGACAGAGTCTGATGTTGTGACTCCACCCCCCAGAGAGAATGGCAACCCTGGGCAGGACCTGGTCTCTAAACTGGAGAACCCAGCATTGTACTACAGCACAGTCAAGAAGGACAAACAATGTTTGAGGAAGAAAGTGGTGAGACATGTTGATGATGAAGACTATAATGACGAAAATGATGATGATGACCATTCTCAGATCTGTCTTATATATATATACAATACCCGTTACTTATACTATACTATACTATACCTGTTACTGATACTATACTATAATATACTATACAATACCCGTTACTGATACTATACTATACTATACTATACCCGTTACTTATACTATACTATACTATACCTGTTACTGATACTATACAATACCCGTTACTGATACTATACTATACTATACCTGTTACTGATACTATACTATACAATACCCATTACTGATACTATACTAAACCTGTTACTAATACTATACTATACCATAATATACTATACGTGTTACTGATAATATACTATACTATACTATACCTGTTACTGATACTATACAATACCCGTTACTGATTCTGATACTATACCATACCCGTTACTGATTCTGATACTATACTATACCCGTTACTGATACTATACTATACTATACTATACTATACTATACCCGTTACTGATTCTGATACTATACTATACCCATTACTGATACTGATACTATACTATACCTGTTACTGATACTATACTATACCCGTTACTGATACTGATACTATACTATACCTGTTACTGATACTATACTATACTTTACCCGTTACTGATACTGATACTATACTATACCCGTTACTGATACTATACTATACTATACTATACTATACCCGTTATTGATACTGATACTATACCCGTTACTGATACTATACTATACTATATCCTTTACTGATACTGATACTATACTATACCAGTTACTGATACTGATACTATACTATACCCGTTACTTATACTATACTATACCTGTTACTGATACTATACCTGTTACTGATACTATACTATACTATACCTGTTACTGATACTATACTATACTATACCTGTTACTGATACTATACTATACAATACCCGTTACTGATACTATACTATACATGTTACTGATACTATACTATACAATACCCGTTACTGATACTATACTAAACCTGTTACTAATACTATACTATACTATACTATACTATACTATACGTGTTACTGATAATATACTATACTATACTATACCCGTTACTGATTCTGATACTATACTATACCCGTTACTGATACTGATACTATACTATACCTGTTACTGATACTATACTATACTATATCCGTTACTGATACTGATACTATACTATACCTGTTACTGATACTATACTATACTTTACCCGTTACTGATACTATACTATACCCGATACTGATACTTCACTATACTTGTTACTGATACTATACTATACTATATCCTTTACTGATACTGATACTATACTATACTATACCAGTTACTGATACTGATACTATACTATACTATACCCGTTACTTATACTATACTATACTATACCTGTTACTGATACTATACCTGTTACTGATACTATACTATACTATACCTGTTACTGATACTATACTATACAATACCCGTTACTGATACTATACTATACCTGTTACTGATACTATACTATACTATACAATACCCGTTACTGATACTATACTAAACCTGTTACTAATACTATACTATACTATACTATACCATACTATACTATACGTGTTACTGATACTATACTATACTATACTATACCCGTTACTGATTCTGATACTATACTATACCCGTTACTGATTCTGATACTATACTATACCCGTTACTGATACTGATACTATACTATACTATATCCGTTACTGATACTGATACTATACTATACATGTTACTGATACTATACTAAACTTTACCCGTTACTGATACTGATACTATACTATACCCGATACTGATACTTCACTATACCCGTTACTGATACTATACTATATCCTTTACTGATACTGATACTATACTATACTATACCAGTTACTGATACTGATACTATACCTGTTACTGATACTATACTATACAATACCCGTTACTGATACTATACCTGTTACTGATACTATACTATACATGTTACTGATACTATACCTGTTACTGATACTATACTATACTATACCCGTTACTGATACTATACTGTACTATACCCATTACTGATACTATACTATACTATACTATACCTGTTACTGATACTATACTATACCCGTTACTGATACTATACTATACCCATTACTGATACTATACTATACTATACCTGATACTGATACTATACTATACTATACTATACAATACTATACCCATTACTGATACTATACTATACTTTACTATACCCATTACTGATACTATACTATTCCCGTTACTGATACTATACCCGTTACTGATACTATACTATAATATACCTATTACTGATACTATACTATACTATACCTGTTACTGATACTATACTATACTATATTATACCTGTTACTGATACTATACTATACCCGTTACTGATACTATACTATTCTATACTATACCCATTACTGATACTATACTATACCAGTTACTGTACAGTAAGGTTAGTTCCGTGGAGACACTCATAAATGATCAAAAACCTATATGAAAAATGGAAACTTCCCCAGCCAACTACTGGCCTAGCCTGAGAGTCCCATTACCACTACCACTTTTTATCACAGTACCACTGGAGTAGCTGCGACCGTAGCCTTTCCAAATCACTGTTTTCTGCTTCATCGCTTCTCTGCGTTATTCTGTCTCTGTTTCTCTTCCCTAACTCTTGCACAGCTTAAGACAGAGCTCCTGGGCTCAAAGTTTAACTCCATTCTAGAGGAGAGCACGGTAAGGTTTAACCCCTCCCAAATCCCAACTCCAAGTCTCAGTGGTAGACAGCATCCCTCACACATCCCAGACAACAAAATGATATGATGGTCCAAATCCCATCTCCAAGTCTCAGTGGTAGACAGCATCCCTCACACATCCCAGACAACAAAATGATATGATGGTCCAAATCCCATCTCCAAGTCTCAGTGGTAGACAGCATCCCTCACACATCCCAGACAACAAAATGATATGATGGTCCAAATCCGTCTCTAATCTTAAATATTATGAATGATTTTACCCAGTTAACTACTTGGTGTTACGGTCCTGAAGTGGATCTGTAGCATGAAATGTCCAGACCTTGCCTGGCAGGAGGATGTAGCCCAGTAACTATGGGAAGTTGTTAGGGCCACATAACTCAAGCCAGAGATGGCCCATAAGCAAAGTGCCAACCCACCCCCAGTTCACATCTCCTACATTCGGACCAGATCTGGGCCATATAACGCATTGTGGTGCCAGAACTGAGCCAGAACTGAGCCATACGTATGCGTCACCAAACAACCAGATCTGACCCACAGTCGTCTGCTGTCTGGGATCCGCTTCCATCTGCTGTATTGCCTTTGATTTCTAAGCCTGCTGTTGCATGGCTGCCTCGATACTAACAGGATATTCTAAACCGCTTCATTCTCCTTGTCTTACACTGCTGACCAATAACTACTGACCCTCCTTTCTCCTCTCTCAGTGTCTGTCATGTTATCCCTTTATACACTCTATGTTCTGCGGTGTCAATGGCATTGTTGGCATATAACCAGGGATTCTGAATGGGCCTTCTCTCTTTCTGTACCTTCAACAGGGAGAAGACTGGGATTTTCAACCTGTGGGCTCTATGGCAGACCTGGAGAGGCAAGAGCTGAACTACGCCGCCCTGGAGTTTCTGGGGGGGCGCTCCAGGGATGGGGGAGCCTCAGGGAGGGGGGATGACGGCAGCGACTACACCGAGATCAAAGCCAAATGAATCGCGATCCTTCCCTGAACCCTCGTCACCGCGGGACACAGTGGCAGCCATGTTGTCGCCCCCCTCCCCATGTCATTCGCCCCCTCTTCAAATGTCCTCCCCCCTCCCCCGTGGACACCATCACCACCCTTCACCATCACACCAAGATCCCCCATCGTCTCCTCCCGTCCCTGATTCATCTCAAATGACGTCCTCTTTAGTCAACACCCCAGCCTCCAGGGGGAGCCCCAGTCACATCTCGCCACCCAGGACTGCTGGTAGCTACTTGCATGGTCAGAACACGGCCCAGTGGACAATGTAAAAAGCTCTTTGTATTATCAGCAGCTGTCGGTCTCCCAGCTCTTACTCTACTGTTCATAGCCACACAATTCCCTGACAACAGGGGCAATGTCTTAGCTACTGTACTGTACTCTATCATCTACATTCAATGTAGCTATTTCCATCTCTACAAGCTTGGGACACAGTAACACATTTTCTGGGGCTCCCCTTCTGTATGTCAACCTATATCATACTCATAGCTAGCCTGGTTAAACCAGATTGAACGCTGCGCTCACCACTGTTTTCCTGTAAAACGCAGCACAATCAGTTTGGATACCAGGCTAACTTGTACCTGCTTCTGTTGTAGATCTGTCCATCACAGTCCTTCTCCGCTGTGTCCGCTGCCAGTCGAAGTGTCAGGGAAAGGGGTGTGTTTTGTGCTTTTTTCTTTTCTTATCTCTATTTCTGAAATTAGGGATCTCCTCTCTCTTCCTGATCCAGTGGTTGTCAACACTGACCAGTGTTCAACAAACATCAGGCCTGGTACCAGTTGAAGACAGTCATCTTCATCTCACATATTCTGTTCCCACATATAGTTCAATATTGATATGTGCTGTGACTCAGTAGCTTTTGATGATGATGAGAAATTAAGAATTTCTTCGATTTTATATAGAGAGAGAAGATGGATACTCTTAGAGATTTGTCGAGCCTTGAACACAAGGTTCTGTTTTTTTCTGGACTTTTTTTTAGTTCTTATGCATTATAAGCACTGATTGCGTTGTGGTTTGCTCGTGGGGAAATGTGCCGGGGTAACACAGAACGTTCTATTTATGCCTTTACTAGTATTTTTGGACGATTTCTGTTTTGCTAAGGGTAAGGGTTAACTTATCCTTAAATGGGAACCAATGGGTTAGAATCCATTTTTGGATCAATCTGGCATACATGACTCCACTGTAGCACTCGCACAGCAGGCTGAAATGTATCTCGTTGAGACAATGTGTGTGTGTGTGTGTGTGCGTGCGTGCGTGCGTGCGTGCGTGCGTGCGTGCGTGTGTGTGTGTGTGTGTGTGTGTGTGTGTGAACAGTGCTGAAAGATCAGCGAACAGTGATCACTGTGGCTGTTTCAAAGGATCACTTTACCTGAGACCGCTTCTCACAAAATGTATTCTTCAATGGTTGTGAATTGTGAAATCGATGCCTAATCCTACAGGGTTTCATCAGATGAGGTGTTTGAGTCTCACAAAGGTGAAGCTGATATACCAGTTGGTTGTACTATTCAAATATACCTGATCAACTCATGTAATGTAATCTCCAAGCTCACTAATGGCATAACTAGATAACCATTAATACAATATTAATAAGCTGCATATGGATGGGTTGAAGGATACCAGTATACATTATGTAAATAAATACCCTGCATCACTATTATGCTGTCAGCCATATGTGTAAATACACTATGGTATGTACAAGCTCAGTATTACAGCAATGGTTTACACGGGAAAGTTGGATAAAGGTTTGGTGACACTTTAATTGACCACTCTGTCATAAGGGTGACGTCACGCTGTCATAACATAACACATGTCATTTTCGGTCATGAAAACTGATGTCAAAATACTGACAACACTTTACACTGTCATGACACAAATGGTTATCTATGTAAATTCGTTGGCTTGCTGTATGCTAAGCCAATAAGCTGACTTAAGCAAAGATTTGTGCCATGATAGTGTCAAGTCAGCTGTCATGACTGTTAATAACATATTTGATGTAATTGTTCTGACATGGTTAAGTCACTAGACCTAATGGCAGAGCTTTCAAGATGTGTTAACCAACATTGAGACATGCCAATATGGACATCCGGTTAGTAACACTTACTGTCGTCAGTTCTCCTGAACGCCTCATGAGAGGTTTATTTATTTCTGAACCTGCAAAACAAAATGGAGAAGCGTTTTTCATGTCTTATCTAATGTTGTAAAGCAGATTTGTATTTTCTTGACTTCATTATGGTGAAGATTTGTTTTATATCTTTGACACAATAATTCAGAGTTCTGCGATCTTTCTGCTAATCAGCACTGCTATTACTTAATGACAATAAGAGCTCTATGGTGATGTCTGCTCACTCCTTTTATTCTACAAGTCTATCCCGCCTGAACCAAAGCCATCTTTCTTTGGTTCCAAGCAACAACAAAAAAATAAAGTAAACCACTGAGAATGTGACCTTATTCTATATAGTTTATCTGTAAGGAAAATACACCCTGAATACATTCAATGTCTCCATGTATTAGTATTACTTTATTGATACAGTATATAGCAGTTATTCCTCCCACACCACCATCGTTGTTTGCAGTAGCTACATTTTTAAAAAACCATTTCACTTGATAATATTTGCAACTGTGGTACCTTGATTATCTACATAACATTTTAGTTAAACATGAGGAACTTGTAGCTTCCTTATGTGCTTTTACATAAAATACAACATCATTCAGTTTTGTTCATTATTCATAAAAAGAGGTTGAATTCATTCACATAATAATGCTTTCAGCACTCACACTAAATAAACCTTCTAGCAATAGAACATCATTTACATTTAAATAATTTAGCAAAATCAAGCCTGTGAACCAAATGCTAAAATAAACGTTTGTCACAAGTAGAGGATCATTGGTGTTTTGGGGAGATTATATCATATTTAGGAGACACGTCTGCCTTGTCCAATGAGATGTAGTCTTCTTCTTTAGCTCCCCTTTCACCCTTTTTGCTACTTAAGTCACAAAAACATATGAGATTATTTTAGAGCCAGTTTGTGCTATTAAAAATGTACTATTAAATCTGACTTCCGCTTTTAACCCAACCCCTCTGAAAGGCATACATTCAGTTGAAGTCTGAAGTTTACATACACCTTAGCCAAATACATTTAAACAAAGTTTTTCACAATTCCTGACATTTAATCCTAGTAAACATTCCCTGTTTTAGGTCAGTTAGGATCACCACTTTATTTTAAGAATGTGAAATGTCAGAATAATAGTAGAGAGAATGATTTATTTCAGCTTTTATTTCTTTCATCACATTCCCAGTGGGTCAGAAGTTTACATACACTCAATTAGTATTTGATAGCATTGCCTTTGAACTGTTTAACTTGGGTCAAACGTTTCGGGTAGCCTTCCACAAGCTTCCCACAATAAGTTGAGTGAATTTTGGCCCATTCCTCCTGACAGAACTGGTGTAACTGAGTCAGGTTTGCAGGCCTCCTTGCTCTCACACGCTTTTTCAGTTCTGCCCACAAATGTTCTATAGGATTGAGGTCAGGGCTTTGTGATGGCCACTCCAATACCTTGACTTTGTTGTCCTTAAGCCATTTTGCCACAACTTTGGAAGTATGCTTGGGGTCATTGTCCATTTGGAAGACCCATTTGCGACCAAACTTTAACTTCCTGACTGATGTCTTGAGATGTTGCTTCAATATATCCACATAATTTTCCTTCCTCATGATGCCATCTATTTTGTGAAGTGCACCAGTCCCTCCTGCAGCAAAGCACCCCCACAACATGATCCTGCCACCCCCGTGTTTCACGGTTGGGATGGTGTTCTTCGACTTGCAGGCCTCCCCCTTTTTCCTCCAAACATAACGATGGTCATTATGGCCAAAAAGTTCTATTTTTGTTTCATCAGACCAGAGGACATTTCTCCAAAAAGTATGATCTTTGTCCCCATGTGCAGTTGCAAACTGTAGTCTGGCTTTTTTATGGCGTTAGCCTAGTTGTCAGAGTGTTGGGCCAGTAACCGAAAGGTTTCTGGATCGAATTCCCGAGCCAAAAAGGTAAAAACCTGTCAACGTGTCCTTGAGCAAGGCACTTAACCCTAATTTGCTCCAGGGGCGCCGTACTACTATGGCTGACCCTGTAGGTAGACCGTCATTGTAAATAAGAATTTGTTCTTAACTGACTTGCCTAGTTAAATAAAGGTTAAATAAAAAATATATAATTTAACTCGCTCAGACAGTCCTACCCTGCATAACTTATAGATGGTTATTTATGTAAATTCGTTGGCTTGCTGTATGCTAAAACAATAAGCTGACTTAAGCAAAGATTATGATAGTGCAGCTATTCATTTGAAGTAAATTTAGGGAGTGCTTATGTAACATGATAGTTCAGCTGTTCATTTTAAGTAAATTTAGGGAGTGATTATGTAACATGATAGTTCAGCTGTTCATTTTAAGTAAATTTAGGGAGTGCTTATGTAACATGATAGTTCAGCTGTTCATTTGAAGTAAATTTAGGGAGTGCTTATGTAACATGATAGTGCAGCTGTTCATTTTAAGTAAATTTAGGGAGTGCTTATGTAACATGATAGTGCAGCTGTTCCTATGAAGTAAAGCAAATGTTTGCAATACAAACGTCCTGGTGTTTGATGTGTAGTGACCTTGTTGAACTGTTGAATGTGTTTGAACATTTGAAACAGTTGTGAATTTGTGTAGTGAACGGGGGAAGCCTGAGTTTGAAAAGTTTAAACAGTTTGGAATTTTTGTAGTGAACTTATGGAGCGATGAGCTTGTGAGCCTTTGTAGAATGAATGCATTGGTATAAGTAAGGGTTAGACCTGTGAACACTACAGTGACAAGAAACCTCAAGAGATATAAACCACAGAAAGCTCTACAGAAAAAAAGAAATAAAACATGAAGTTGTTAAGTACTGACACGCCCGTGACGACCGTAACATAGGAAGTAGAACCCAGGCTGTATCATAGAGAATGGGATGAGTGTAATCCAGCAATACATGATGCTCCAAAAAATAGTTTTCTAAACTTGTATAGAACCCAAATACCACCCTTAACTATACTAATGGACAACTATAGGTTTATATGTTTGATTACCCGGCCTGTAGAGTGAAACTCTATGCCTTAACCGAAGGAGAAGAAATAACAGACCAAACCTTAGGAGTGGACTACAGGATTGAAGGTCATCCCCCTTGGGATGTGTGTGTCCAGGCTGCAAGGTTAAGAAGCAGAGAGAGAACCCTGATCAAGGAGCAAAGGCCTTATTTCTATGAATATAATTAAAAAACAAAATTTTAATTATACATGTAAACATTTAATGGGTATTAAAATGTAGTATTGTATGATAATGATTTGTACATATTTTATGTAAAAAAATTAAATAAACACAGAGGTATAGTATACTATTGCATAGTAAACTTTTAATAATAGTAATATGTTTAAATGTTGGTATTAACATTTTTGAAAAAAAAAAGGGTTTTAAAATGTAATTTACATTTAAGGAATTACATATCTCTTCCTCTGGCCTTCTGTCTCTCTTCCTCAGAGAACTCTGCTCTCTGGCTGCGTGGTAGGGGTCATGTTACTGTCAGGTTCTGACTGTGGCTAGGCTGGCTCCCTCTAGTGGGAGCCATGGCTGGAGACATTCTCTGCACTGCTGCCCAGGCTGGGCACAGCGTTCTGTACCACTGGGGAGGCAGAGCTCCTTAGCGTGCCGGTGCCCAGTCCGGGGCCGGTAACCAGCCTCGCCATGTGGCTGGCCTGGCAGGGCGGTCAGAACTGCTCCAGTGCCGGAGCAATCCGCCCCACCGGAGTCAAGTCCGGGTCCGGTCGTCTTCTCCGCTCCAGTCTCAGAGCAGTCCGCTCCACCGGTGCCTGGTCCGGGTCTGGTCGTCTGCTCCGCTCCAGTGCCGGAGCAGTACTCTTCACCGGTGCCTGATCCGGGTCTGGTCGTCTGCTCCGCTCCAGTGCCGAAGCAGTACTCTTCACCGGTGCCTGGTCCGGGTCCGGTCATCTGCTCCGCTCCAGCGCCAGAGCAGTCCGCTCCACCGGTGCCCAGTCGTCTGCTCCGCTCCAGTGCCGGAGCAGTCCGCTCCACGGGGGTCCAGTCAGGGTCCGGTCATCTGCTCCGCGCCAGAGCAGTCCGCTCCACCGGTGCCTAGTCCGGCTCCGGTCGTCTGCCCCTCTCCAGAGGTGGAGGTCCCCACACCAGGGTCCGGACTGGACTTGGTGCGTCAGGGGAGTACTGGGGAGGTATCCATGGCGCCGGGGTCCGGACAGGACTGGGCGTGCCACGGGGAGGCAGGGAGGGAGTTGCCGTCACTGCCTGCGTCACGCCCGAAGCCGGATCCTGAGCCTCCACCAGCAACCTCCCCAGTGCTCCACTCTGTTCCCTCTGTTTTTTTTGTGATGTGTATGAGAACTCTTGTTTTTGTTGGGAGGGGAGCAGTGGGAGGGGTACTGTCTGGTTCTGACTGTGGCTAGGTCTCTGGCTCCCTCTAGTGGGGGAGTTGTAGGGCCACGGGTAGAGCCGTGTTGTCTCTAATTGGGGATTCTATTTAAGTTCCTTTGTTTGTCACCTGGGTGTGGGTTCTTGTATGTGTATATACATGTCAGTTCACGGTCGCTGTCTCGCCTTTGTTGTTTTCGTGTCTTGGTTAATATACAAGTGAAAATAAAAAGGAATGTCGCTCCACCTACGCTCTGCTTATCGTCCCGTCATTACGCACCATGACAGACTGGCTCTCGTTCAGGCAAATTAGAAATAAGTGCACTCAGGCTAACCCCAAGAAATTCTGGGAAATGGTTAAACCCTCCTCACAGCTGCCCATGTCTCTTAACCCTAGGATGCATATGCTGGGTCATAATGACCCGGCCTAATGTTTTGTTTGCTGTATTGATCCCCCAAAAATGTCATCATCTAATATTCCGGGAATTCCTTAAATAATGTGTATTTAATGTTCTAACATCCTAGTTTTTTTATTACTTATTGTTTTGGTAAAAATTGTTTTCATATGTGGGTCAAATATGACCCGTATGTATTTCTTATGGAATTCACTGCATTGCACTCGTCAAACTGACCTTTCTTTATGCAACAACAATAAAATCAATGTTATAAATATCTTGTTTTTAATGTTCATTAATCACCGTTTTCATTTCTCCTTTTGAACTCATTGAGTAAAAGGAGTTTCATAAGGAGGCTTATAAGAATGTTGCCAGATATACAACCAACATGGTTTTACAGATGAGGAAGCCATTGGTGCCTCTGACTCAGAATCTGAGGTATCCAATTCAGATGACAGACTATGTGCCTGTGGGTCAAGTTGTAGTTGTGGATATACCTGGTAGTCCAGCTGTCCTAGATGATTCTACAGATGGGGAGGACTCCTAGAAGGAGGAGAGTGAAAACCAGTCAAATAGAGTAAAAGGGCTCTTACTGGAGTGAACATCCCCCCCCCACTAAAGGCAGGACCAGAAGCCATAACATCCTGAGGAGCTGCCCAGGGCCTGTGTCGGGGTCAACAGTTGTGTCATTCAAAGATGGTTGAACTCTCCTCACCGGCATGGAGAAAAGAGGCAATGGATTACCTGGCAGCCTTCCGGTATGTGTCGGACCTTTTCCTAGCAAACTGTAGAGGAAGGTTCATCCCTAGCAACTGAGTCACAGTGAATGAGCAGCTTTCCTCCAGACGTGACGCTGGGCATTCCATCCAAAGAGTTAAATCTTGGTTTCATCAGACTAGATAATCTTATTTCTCATGGTCTGAGAGTCCTTTAGGTGCCTTTTTGACAAACTCCAAGCGGGCTGTCGTGCATTTTACTGATGAGTGGCTTCCGTCTGGCCACTCTACCATAAAGGACTGATTGTTGGAGTGCTGCAGAGATGGTTGTCCTTCTGGAAGTTTCTCCCATGTCCACAGAAGAACTGAGGCAATAGAAAGATTTGAGGTGATGAAAGAGAGCCATGCCACCACCACTCAGAGCAGCCAGGGCCAGAAGAGGAAGAGGTCAGCTCCTGGTGTTTCTCAGTGCAATACACCCGTCTGCAAAGAGCACAGTCACATGCTTGTGGTTTGTAACAAACACATGGACTAAGATGTGAAGCATAAGAAGTATCTCACACACTTTGTTCTGTTTTCTAAATACACAACATTCACTATTGTTAGCGTTGTCGTTTAAATGGTGATGAATTTGCAAATAATGTTTTGATATATTATAAAACATGCTTAAGGTGGTTTTATTTAGTTCTTCACACTAAAAGGTTGAATGTGAACATTTGATTGTAAGAAAGATACAGCGGGTGAAATAAGTATTGAACACGTCACCATTTTTCTCATTAAATATATTTCCAAAGGTGCTATTGACATGAAAGTTTCACCAGATGTTGGTAACAACCCAAGTAATCCATACATACAAAGAAACCAAAACAAATACGTTCAGAAATTAAGTTATGTGTAATAATGTGAAATGACACAGGGAAAAAGTATTAAACACATGAAGAAAGGGAGGTGCAAAAAGGCATGGAAAGCCAAGACAACAGCTGAAAACTATCAGTAATTAAAAAGCAATCCAGCCCCCTGTCAGTGCAAATTAATATCAGCTGGTTCAGTCCCAACTGATGAACTACAAAAAGGTCTCATTGCCAAGGTGTCACACAAGACACATCTCATGATGGGAACCTAATTGTTGCAAAACATAATGATGGCATTGGTTATAGGCGCATTTCTAAGCTTCTGAATGTTCCAGTGAGCACTGTTGGGGCCATAATACGGAAGTGGAAAGACAATCATTTCACCATAAATTTTCCTCGGCCAGGTGCTCCTCGTAAATTTGCCCATTCATCCTTCCTTCAATTATGTGAAGTTTGCCAGTACCATTTGCTGAAAAGCAGCCCCACACCATGATGTTCCCACCTCCAAACTTCACTGTTGGTATGGTGTTTTTAGGGTGATGTGCAGTGCCATTTCTCCTCCAAACATGGTGTGTATTATGACATCCAAACAGTTCAATTTTGCTCTCATCTGACCACACTATATTCTCCCAGTATTTCACTGGCTTTTCCAAATGTTGTGCAGCAAACTTTAAACAAGCTTCAACATGCTTTTTTTTCAGCAATGGAGTCTTGCGTGGTGAGCGTGCATACAGGCCATGGCGGTGGAGTGCATTACTTAATGTTTTCTTTGAGACAACAGTACCTGCTAATTGCAGGTCTTTTTGAAGCTCTCCACAAGTGGTCCTTGGCTCTTGGACAACTCTTCTGATTATTCTTTTCACTCCTCTGTCAGAAATCTTGCGAGGAGCACCTGGTCGAGCAAATTTATGGTGAAATGATTGTCTTTCCACTTCCGTATTACGGCCCCAACAGTGCTCACTGGAACATTCAGAAGCTTAGAAATGCGCCTATAACCAATGCCGTCATTATGTTTTGCAACAATTAGGTTGCGAATGTCTTGAGACAGCTCTTTGCTTTTACCCATCATGAGATGTGTCTTGTGTGACACCTTGGCAATGAGACCTTTTTGTAGGCCATCAGTTGGGACTGAACCAGCTGATATTAATTTGCACTGACAGGGGGCTGGATTGCTTTTTAATTACTGATAGTTTTCAGCTGTTGTCTTGGCTTTCCATGCCTTTTTGAACCTCCCTTTCTTCATGTGTTCAATACTTTTTCCCTGTGTCATTTCACATTATTACACATAACTTAATTTCTGAACTTATTTGTTTTGGTTTCTTTGTATGTATGGATTACTTGGGTTGTTACCAACATCTGGTGAAACTTTCATGTCAATAGCACCTTTGGAAATATATTTACTGAGAAAAATGGTGACGTGTTCAATACTTATTTCACCCGTTGTATGCTGATATTGTCACAAGAGGGTGCATACATAGAGGGTGCATACATGGAGGGTGCATACATGGAGGGTGCATACATGGAGGGTGCATACAAAGGCCAAGGCGCATCGCAGGTATAGTTCCACATTTTAATACTGAATTATAAATTCAAAACAAAACACGATACAACGAAAACGTAACACACTTACTTTCTCCTCTGACATTCGACATATATAATGACCCAGACCCAGGGTGTGGGACATACAAACATAAATAGGATCCCTAATTAGAGACAATGCCTAGCAGCTGCCTCTAAATCAGGGATCCAACACAAAAACCCCACATAGAAAATCAAACCTAGATCTGTCAGACTCTGACCATGGCTACATAGAGAAGCAAAAGGCTTCTCTATGGCCAGAGCCTGACAAATATATTCAATAGCCGTTATGAATTTTCATAATATGTTATCATTGAAATGTGTATCAAACTGTTGAAGAGCTACTAAACACTATAATATTTATTGAAAGGTCCAAATCATCACTCAAAATAATTATGTGATAATATTTTAGACCCATTTAAATAAAAACACAGATATTACATTATGGGGTCATTTTGACCCAGCGTATGCATTCTTGGGGTGTCATGTTTACTATGCATCCTAGGGTTAAAGTTGATGATGTGGTTGTTACTGACAAGAAGCACATGGCTGAGCTCTTTAATCAACACTTCATTAAGTCAGGATTCCTATTTGACTCAGCCACGCCTCCTTGCCCGTCCAACATTTCCTCATCTGCCATCCGTTCTAATGCAACTATCCCTGATGCTCCTCCCTCTTTTCCCCTGGAGGCAGTTACTGAGTCCCAGGTACTAAAGGAGATCCTGAAACCTGACCCCAAAAAACCACCTGGGTCAGATGGTTTAGACCCTGTCTTCTTTAAGGTTGCTGCCCCTATCATCGCCAAGCCTATCTCTGACCTTTTTAACCTGTCTCTCCGTTCTGGGGAGGTTCCCATTGCTTGGAAGGCAGCCACGGTGAGTCCTTTATTTAAAGGGGGCGATCAAGCTGATCCTAACTGTTACAGGCCTATTTCTATTTTACCCATGTTCTTTACCATTCAGTCATCAGATTTGCCAGTAATGCTCCTTATAGGACAGATCACTGCACTCCATACTCCTCTGTAAACTGGTCATCTCTGTAGACCCGTCCAAGACCCACTGGTTGATGCTTATTTATAAAACCCTCTTAGGCCTCACTCCCCCCTATCTGAGATATCTACTGCAGCCCTCATCCTCCACATACAACACCCGTTCTGCCAGTCACATTCTGTTAAAGGTCCCCAAAGCACACACATCCCTGGGTCGCTGGTCTTTTCAGTTCGCTGAAGCTAGCGACTGGAACGAGCTGCAACAAACACTCAAACTGGACAGTTTTATCTCAATCTCTTCATTCAAAGACTCAACCATGGACACTCCTACTGACAGTTGTGGCTGCTTTGCGTGATGTATTGTCATCTCTACCTTCTTTCCCTTTGTGCTGTTGTCTGTGCCCAATAATGTTTGTACCATGTTTTGTGTTGCTACCATGTTGTTGTCATGTTGTGTTGCTACCATGTTGTTGTCATGTTGTGTTGCTACCATGCTGTGTTGTCATGTTGTGTTGCTACCATGCTGTGTTGTCATGTGTTGCTACCATGCTGTGTTGTCATGTGTTGCTGCCATGCTGTGTTGTCATGTGTTGCTACCATGCTGTGTTGCCATGTTGTGTTGCTACCATGTTGTTGTCATGTTGTGTTGCTACCGTGTTGTTGTCACGTTGTGTTGCTACCATGCTGTGTTGTCATGTTGTGTTGCTACCATGCTGTGTTGTCATGTGTTGCTACCATGCTGTGTTGTCATGTGTTGCTGCCATGCTGTGTTGTCATGTGTTGCTACCATGCTGTGTTGTCATGTTGTGTTGCTACCATGCTGTGTTGTCATGTTGTGTTGCTACCATGCTGTGTTGTCATGTTGTGTTGCTACCATGCTGTGTTGTCATGTGTTGCTACCATGCTGTGTTGTCATGTGTTGCTGCCTTGCTGTGTTGTCATGTGTTGCTGCCTTGCTGTGTTGTCATGTGTTGCTGCCTTGCTGTGTTGTCATGTGTTGCTGCCTTGCTGTGTTGTCATGTGTTGCTGCCTTGCTGTGTTGTCATGTGTTGCTACCATGCTGTGTTGTCATGTGTTGCTACCATGTTGTTGTCATGTGTTGCTACCATGTTGTTGTCATGTGTTGTTACCATGCTGTGTTGTCATGTGTTGTTACCATGCTGTGTTGTCATGTGTTGCTGCCTTGCTGTGTTGTCATGTGTTGTTACCATACTGTGTTGTCATGTGTTGTTACCATGCTGTGTTGTCATGTGTTGTTACCATGCTGTGTTGTCATGTGTTGCTGCCTTGCTGTGTTGTTGTCTTAGGTCTATCTTTATGTAGTGTTGTTGTGTCTCTCTTGTCCTGATGTGTGTTTGGTCCTATATTTTTATTTCATGTATTTATATTCTTAATCCCAGCCCCCGTCCCCGCAGGAGGTCTTTTGCCTTTTGATAGGCCGTCATTGTAAATAAGAATTGATTCTTAACTGACTTCCCTAGTTTAATAAAATACAAATGTTGGCAAAGTAGAGATACTCACTAACAGGGATGTAAACACATTTGTGCACAAAATTGGAGAGAATTAACCTTTTTGTGCTTATGGAACATTTCTGGGATGTTTTATTTCAGCTCATGAACCTTGGGAACAACACTTTACATGTTGCGTTTTTATTTTTGTTCAGTGTACATAGCATGGTAAAATGTTCTGATAAATGAGCCATCTACTGTAGTCTCAAAGTGAGAAGAGGAACTGAACCACAGCCCACAGAGTGCTGTAAGCTTTGGTCAAACTCTGTGAAGACGCACTAACAGCTCTAGTTAAAATACAATAAAAATGTAATGGGAAACTGAGTTGAAGACCAAGAAGGCATAATGACTTTTACAGTAATATTGTTTTTAGAGGAATTGCAGTAATGGTAAAATATGTTGATCTATGACTACAACCAGCGTCTTCCACTTCCAGCTGTTGTATTATCATCATCACTACTTGTTATTAAGTCAACATAATATAACAGTATCGCTGTCTCTCCTTTGTTGTTTTCGTGTCTTGGTTAATATACAAGTGAAAATAAAAAGGAATGTCGCTCCACCTACGCTCTGCTTATCGTTCGTTCATTACGCACCATGACACTTATAGTGAAATATGTACACATTTCCTTATAGAAATCTTTCTTATAGTGTAATAACACTGCATCTAAATGTAAAAGGCATGGGGATTGCAGTGCATGTTGGGATTACAGTGCGTGTTGGGATTACAGTGCGAGTTGGGATTGCGGTGCGTGTTGGGATTGCAGTGCGTGTTGGGATTGCAGTGCCTGTTGGGATTGCAGTGTGTGTTGGGATTGCAACATGTGGGTCAGTTGGTAGAGCATGGTGATTGCAACACTAGGGTTGAGGGTTTAATTCCCACGGTGGATAATACAGATAAATCTGTATACTACAGAAAAATGGATGGACTCAATAATGCAAGTTGCTCTGAATAAGAGCATTGCTTAAAATGTAAACGTTAACCAGGTGGTTGATCATGGTTGATGATGTTTGATCATGGTTTGGTTGATCATGGTTTATATACAGTATGGCTGGGTAGTATAAAGTACAGAGGGACTTCCTGGATACAGCACCAGTTTAGAGGGAGGAGTAACAGACTGGGGACATGAAGTGACAGTTCACACACACCAGAGACTCACACAGCGTTCCTGACCAATAGGAGGAGAGATCACACTGAGAGAGAGGTAATGTGCTGATTCAGTCTTATTCTTTGCATTGCAAAACTCCGGACATTACTTGAAATTATTTAACAAAACTAGCAACTCCTTAGTCCTTGGTAGAAACAATTGGTACTTTCATGTGACTTATAGGTAGAAAGTATGCCATTACTCTGTGACCATGTGGTTTCTAAATCAATTCCAGACAATTAGGGTAATAAAAAACATTACTAGGAGTTTAACATCTCTCCATGTATTGATTTACAGTTGAAAAACTGTGCTAAGGTTGACCTAGTTTAAAATTGTGCATTCATCCGTGAGTAACTCTGGTCTGTAATCATTCATTCACTCAGGACTCATTCATTCAGGTCTGTATATACATACTCATGTACAGTTGTTATATCATATTACGTGAAATATTGTAAGTATTTCTTGGACTTAACTTACGTAGTCATTCACTCAGGAATGCATATTAGTATCCTGCCAGTTGCACCTTTTCTCATTGCTTTTAGTATATCGAATGTGCAATACGTGCATTTCTCTGTAATTAAACCCTGAGCACCAAGGACTGTAATTTAAGGGAATTACTATTATTACCCTAAATTATATCATACACACATTTAGCTATTTAAGTATCTCTTCCTGTCATTTACCTGTACAGTTAATGTAACCATGCAAATATTCACTTACCTGTTCATTTAACCATTCTGTCTATTAAGTAAACTATTATTACCCTCACTCATATCATACGCATTTTTAGCTATTGAAGTATTTCTCTGCCATCGACCTGTATAGTATAGTTAACCATCCAACATCCACCAATGTATAGTGTACATATTCAGCCAACCACCCATACTATGCAATGTCTTTTTATGTATCATGTACCGTGTATCTGTCTTTTGTGTATTTTCGTTCTGGCATTTTGCACCTGCCCTGTGTTTTGTTGTTGTAGCTGCTTGACAAAGAAATTTCCCCCCGGGGATCAATTCCTCAGGTCAAACAAACTGAGGGCTCACTTCCTAAAATATACACATTTCATCTCACATGACCATTACGCACATGACGCATGGTGGGTAACAATTAAATTCACTTTTGTGCAACAATCAATCATAATTAATCACAGAGGTACATATGGTTGTAAAGGATTACATACATTCAGATGGGTTCAAGTTAAAACCTAGTCAATAGTAAAAATATGACCAAAAGCTCATCCAGACAGTCGGCTTGTTTGTACAAATCCTACGTATGCGACTGCATTGGCTGATGGGGAGGCTCTTTTTTAGGGGTGTAGGGTGGAAGCTGATTCAGCTTAACAAGGAATTCCTGTCCGTCGGCTTCCTGTATAGGTCCGTGCTAAAGCCACACCCCTCCCTCTTTATCAAAATGTTCACTGCTTGTATAACACTATTTATCATGTTGTTCTGTACTCCAGACCTGTGGACACAGACAAGGTGACAAGAGAACCAGGTGAAAGAGGAGAGACCCTGGTGTTGTGGTTGACTCATCGAGGCAGTGGAGGCAGGATGTGGGTCCTCATCTGGGCAGCTCTAGTCCTCTCTCTGCCAGAGAGAGCAACATGTAAAAGTAGGGTCCCTTTTATGATTAAAGTATTGTTAATATTGAAATCATTAGTAGTTGTACAGATGTGGTAGTCATAGTGGTATGGCAATTAAAACCAGTTTTAATCTAAACTGATACTGTATCATCAAAAATGTTACAGACAAGTGAAGAATTATCCAAGTGCTTCCTGTATTACATCTGACTCATATAGCAGCAGCTCCAGCAGCTGCAAACACATACAGTACAGCACCACTTTCAGTCCAGAAAAATAACAGCACAGACTGGCCTGTATACTGTTATTTCATGTACTCTGATAATGTAGAGCTGCAATATGGTTCAAGTGCCCTAAAAAGCGCAAATGTGATCAGGATAAAAACATAACCCTCTAAAGGTCAGAAGGGATTCAAACAGAGAGTCTCTACTGGAGAGTATCAGTTCAGAATGACAGGAGGACCAATCACAGTGACAGGTACAGAATGACTATTACTGTAGTTAAAGATGTACACTGACTGCAACATACAGGTACAGTACATATATCTCCCCTCCTGTCAGGCTCTGGCCATAGAGAAGCCTATTGCTTCTCTATGTAGCCATGGTCAGAGTCTGACAGGTCTATCATTTCTGTTTCTGGTGGTGGTTTGTGTTGGATCTCTAATTATGGGCAGCTGCAGTGCATTGTCTCTAATTAGGGATCCTACATAGGTTTGTATGTTCCACACCGGGGTGTGGGTCATTATTTCTCAAGTCACGGTGACAGGAAGTGTGCTACGTTTTTTCACGTTTGTTGTATCGTGTTTGTTTTGTTTGGTAGTTCGTCATTGAGTTTGTGTTATAAAATGTTGAACTACAATCTCTGCGCTGCGTCTTGGTCTCTCCGTGCACCCTCTCGTGACACCTCCCTAATTCTCCCCTTCCAAAGTCTGCTTTTTTCTAAACAATGGTGGGATTGTTGGGGCATCATTTTATAGCAGTAAGATAATTTTTACAGAGGTAGAATAGTTAGGAGGTGTCTGGTCTTCTTTGGAACCCCTCCTAACATCACATGGACATGGAGAGGGACAGGAGACAGCATCACTGAGCTCAGACACAACACCACCATACAGAAGAGAGAGGACCTGACCAGCAACACAACAACCCACTTCTCAAAATTGAACTTTACCCCCTCAGCTAAGCATCATGGCACCAAGGTCGCATGTCTGGTGACCTTCAGTGGCGTCACCACTAAGAATACACTGAAATTGAATGTGGCACGTAAGTAGTGTATAGTATCTGACCTTCACATTGTGCTTCAACAGTTCTATTTCATGAACATGATCTGTATGTACTGTTCTTTATTTTCTAGATGTGAAGGAACCCAATATCTGTGGTAGCAACACAGTGAGTGAGGGTGAAACCCTGAATCTGACCTGCAGTGATGACAGCTACCCACCACCATCATCTAACATCACCTGGAGTAAGAAGGGGACAACAGCTTTGGAACAGAATAACTCTGGACTGGCCACTCTCATCATCTCTAACGTGACAAGAGAACATGCTGGGGAGTATGTGTGTACAGCTCAACACCCTAACAGGACCCGGACAGCTTCCACTGTTGTCACTGTGATATGTGAGTAGAAACAGCTCTGTACAGACTTGTTGAAAATAGCTTGCGACATGTTAACTTTAAATTGCCTATGATTTATCTTCCCTCTCTGTCTTTCAACAGACCGTCCCGTGATTCTTTCAGGCTCTGGGTGTGTGGTCCAGGCAGAGGTCATGACCTGTGTGTGTGTAACTCAGGGAGTTCCCTTACCCTTCATCAGATGGCCTAACACTAAAGAGTACAGTTTTACTACATCAGTGGTGATGTTCTTAGTAAACAGCACCATCAGCCTGCCTGTCAGAAACCACACTGACACCACTGTGGACTGTATCAGTAAAAACAAAGTGGGCACGGTGAGAGAGATGATGCAGGTCACCCAAAAAGGAAAACAAGAAAAGCAAGGAGGTAAAGATATTTATACTTTGTTAGAGAGCAACATCTTCCCAGTCCACCCAATATGAATACAACATAGAGGATGTACATCTTCCCAGTCCACCCAATATGAATACAACATAGAGGATGTACATCTTCCCAGTCCACCCAATATGAATACAACATAGAGGATGTACATCTTCCCAGTCCACCCAATATGAATACAACATAGAGGATGTACATCTTCCCAGTCCACCCAATATGAATACAACATAGAGGATGTACATCTTCCCAGTCCACCCAATATGAATGCATACATGTGTTCTCTTTCTTAGAGGATGTATCTAAAGACATCTTGGCGATGCTGTTGGACGTAAAACTGATGACTGCATTTGTGATTGGTGCAGCCTTCTCAGCCACCATCTGCTGTATCATCCTGTGTTTGACAGGGAAATGTAAAAGGTACATGCATTCTATTACTGTAGTACCATGTAGCTCAGATGGTAGAACATGGTGCTTGCAATGCCAAGGTTGTGGGTTCAATTCCCACGGGGGACCAGTACAAAAAAAGTCTGAGTATTTATGCACATAATTGGAGATTGTCTTTAGAAATTCAGATTTACTATCAAGAGAATCAGATATATTGTAAAAGCAAGGCCAAGGCCTTGCACCATATTGTAATAGATGTACTTGCTAACCCCTCCAAAATACAGTTAAAGACATTTCCTTTATAATATTTTCCTTAGACAAAAAGAGAGGATACCAAAGGTCTCAGACTCAAAAAGCCCTTTCATGAACCTGGAGATGGTGACATGTGAAGACCAACAGGTGAACCTGGAGATGGTGACATGTGAAGACCAACAGGTGAACCTGGAGATGGTGACATGTGAAGACCAACAGGTGAACCTGGAGATGGTGACATGTGAAGACCAACAGGTGAACCTGGAGATGGTGACATGTGAAGACCAACAGGTGAACCTGGAGATGGTGACATGTGAAGACCAACAGGTGCAGCACCAGTTCTTTTCCATATTCAGCTTTACTAACATTCAGTTAGCATTGACATGCCAATGGGAGTTGATAAGAATGCATAAACAGGTCTGGGATCACCAAACTAACAAAAGACTAACACTGTGCTTTCTGTAATGTACTTCATAGACGGATGCAGGACAGGCTGTGGGAGCTGAAAACAGAGGGCCCCAGACCAGTGGAGCCGCAGGACACTCTGCCACAAGGGAAGAACCACATGAAGTGGACTATGCCACTATCAACTACTCCCTACTGAAGAAGAAGACTCCTGAGGAGGCAGAGAAGACCACCACCACAGACTACGCTGAAATCAAACGATAGAAGAGGAAAGAAGGGGATGAAGATGCAGGAGAGGGGAGTGGAGTGATGAAGGAGGAGGATGGGGTGGAAGGTGAGGAGACGATGGGGAACAATGAGGAGAAAGAGAGCAGTAAGCCAGCAGCAGAGACAGATGACTCCAACGTCACGGCCATTATGGGTGGTGGAGAGAAGAAGTGGGGGATAGCATACAGAAGTATAGCTTCTATTATACAGCCATGTGGTGTTCTCTCATATTCCACATGGAATGTTTTATGATGATAGAGACTTTGTTTAACTGAAACTAGTGTAGGTAATAGTTTGGTAATTCTATATTTGTCAGCCCTGTGTCAGCCCTGTGTCAGCCCCTGTGTCAGCCCCTGTGTCAGCTCCTGTGTCAGCCCTGTGTCAGCCCTGTGTCAGCCCCTGTGTCAGCCCCTGTGTCAGCTCCTGTGTCAGCTCCTGTGTCAGCCCTGTGTCAGCCCTGTGTCAGCCCTGTGTCAGCCCCTGTGTCAGCCCTGTGTCAGCCCTGTGCCAGCCCCTGTGTCAGCCCCTGTGTCAGCCCCTGTGTCAGCCCCTGTGTCAGCCCCTGTGTCAGCCCTGTGTCAGCCCCTGTGTCAGCCCTGTGTCAGCCCCTGTGTCAGCCCCTGTGTCAGCCAGTATCTACCTAGTTGTTGTAAATGTTTAATACAATTTGTTGCTAGTTTCACATGTTAACAAGTATGTATATACTAAAAACAAAATGTGGAAAAAGTCAAGGGGTCTGAATACTTCCCGAATGCCCTGTAACTGTTACTGTCAGATGCACTGAAAACAATACATTCCGTATCATTTTCTAAATGTTTCAATTGCTTTGGTGCTTTTTTTTATTTATGAGGTGAATTTCTTTCAAAACTCTTAGTACAAAAACTCCCAACTGGTAACGCAACTTTTTATTGTGCATTCATTTTGATTGGACACATGTTTCATGACACAACCTTTGGCCCAAAATGTCTATCACTGTGAAACACCACGGGAACATTGATTTAATCACCAAAACACAACATAATGATATCTTCTCAATTTTGATATTTTTTTGTTATTTTATCAACCAGTTAATCCAATAGCAAAAAATCCAAGATACATACAATATATATAAAAAAGTATGTGGACACCACTTCAAATTAGTGTATTAGACTATTTCAGCCACACGCGTTGCTGACAGGTGTATAAAATTGAGCAGCAATGGAATCTCCATAGACAAATATTGGCGGTAAAATGGCCTTACTGAAGAGCTCAGTGACTTTCAACATGGCACCGACATAGGATGCCACCTTTCTAACAAGTCAGTTTGTAAAATTGTTGCCCTGCTAGAGCTGCCCCGGTCAACTGTAAGTGCTGTCATTGTGAAGTGGAAACATCTAGGAGCAACAACGGCTCAGGCGTGAAGTGGTAGACAACACAAGCTCAAAGAACGAGACCGCCGAGTGCTGAAGCACGTAGCGAGTAAAAATTGTCTGTCCTCGGTTACAACACTCACTACCGAGTTCCAAACTGCCTCAGGAAGCAACGTCAGCACAAGGACTGTTCGTCGGGAGCTTCATGAAATGGGTTTCCATGGCCGAGCAGCCGCACACAAGCCTAAGATCACCATGCACAATGCGAAGCGTCGGCTGGAGTGGTGTAAAGCTCGCCGCCATTGGACTCAGTGCCCGACCTCACTAATGGTCTTGTTGCTGAATGGAAGCAAGTTCCAGAAACATTGTTCCAACATCTAGTGTAAAGCCTTCCCAGAAGAGTGAAAAAGTGAAATTAACTGAAAATCTAATTTCTATCAAATGTGTGATCATTGAAAACATCTTTCATAATCAATAATGCAAAGAAAAGTATGGATTGTTAATATATATTTACACTGTTAAAACAAAACAGGAACTAGTTCTTGGCCATAGGCTCTCATGAACATCACAGTAGATGTCTTCATTGTTGAAGCACCTTTAGGCATGACGAATCTAAACCCTACATACTGCAGATCTGAATTAATGTCATTGCATGCCTCAATCATGGTCTGAAGGAGGGTGACACGCTCATACACCTCACACCTGTATTGTAATCAATCAATCACATTTATTTATAAAGCGCTTTTTACATCAGCCGATGTCACAAAGTGCTACACAGAAACCCAGCCTAAAACCCCAAACAGCAAGCAATGCAGATGTAGAAGCATGTAATTTACAGTATTGTAGTGTATTTATGTATTGTGGTGGTCCTGTGTGGCACAGTTAGTAAGAGCATGGCACTGGCAACATCTGAGTTGTGGGTTCAATTCCTACTGGTCACATAAAAACCTTTGTGGACTCACTTTGGATTAAAGCACCTGCTACTTGAATGGCATGTATTACAGCACTTTAATATTGGCCAATGTAATTTTAGTAAAGCAATGAGACCTTTCCTCATTACTGTTCAGGCCTTTAGGGATGCATTCAGTACATCTCTCATCATGTCAATATCAGGTATTATTTTACTTACTGTGAATAAAGTCAGAACAGTCCTCATCATAATAGTACATTACAGTACATAAGACTTATAATATAAGATTATAGCACATCATACTTTATATAAAGTCAGAACAGTCATTAACATCATACTTTATATAAAGTCAGAACAGTCATTAACATCATACTTTATACAAAGTCAGAACAGTCATTAACATCATACTTTATATAAAGTCAGAACAGTCATTAACATCATACTTTATATAAAGTCAGAACAGTCATTAACATCATACTTTATATAAAGTCAGAACAGTCATTAACATCATACTTTATACAAAGTCAGAACAGTCATTAACATCATACTTTATATAAAGTCAGAACAGTCATTAACATCATACTTTATATAAAGTCAGAACAGTCATTAACATCATACTTTATACAAAGTCAGAACAGTCATTAACATCATACTTTATATAAAGTCAGAACAGTCATTAACATCATACTTTATATAAAGTCAGAACAGTCATCATCATAACAGTACATTACAGTTTCATACTTTATCTGTTTATATTCTTAACAAACATACATGTTCATTATGTAGTTCTTGAAATCTGTAGTAGACAAACCAATTTAAAATCAACAGGTTTACAGTTAAATGATGATCAGTTAAGAGCAGTCGGATTAAGTAACTGTGAAATGTATTTTAACTAATGAGAAGACAATCATATCAACAGTAAAGACACAGAAATGACGCTACTATTTTGATTTGACTTTTTTGTCTTCTCTTTAATAGGAGACGAAGGCTGTATTAAATGTGTCACATGTAAAGGAAGAAGATCCTGTCATCCTCACTTGTTCCAGCAGAGGGCAGCCCAATGCTACCTACTCCTGGTTTAAAGAGTCAAAAGACCAAATTCAGTGGAACAGAACTGTTGATTATAAATATCACATCTACAGACAGCCGGAAGTACGACTGCAAAGCTGTAAACCAGCCTGGGACCCACGACTCAAACGCTGTTACCATCCATGTTAAATGTGAGATATTCCCTATTTGTACAGTCCAGACATACGTTTTGTATCAAAAGGAAAGGTAATCAAGGAATAATTCATTTAAATCATGTTTTAGACACAGTTTTAATTCATTAGGAATACTTTATCTATCAGATGAACATTTAAATAAATAAAATAAGGAGATCATATGACATTAACTTGTACAGTGCAGAAAAGCAACACTGAAGTGCATTCATACTCTTGGTTTAAAGACAAAGAAAAGATGAGTGTACCTTCAGCAGTGTACAGCCGATAATTTAAAGGAGTGTACCTTCAGCAGTGACCAGCCAGAGGACAGAGGGAATCACTACTGTGAGGCGAGCAATGATGTTGGCAGAAGAATGTAATCATGAGGATATCAGATAACTTTCCCCATGTTAGGATGTTCAAACACTACAGTCTAGAGGATCAACCATCATCAATTGATGTGTCCGTATGCTGAACTACTCAATAATATACACTGTGCTGTAGAAATGAATATATCTATGTATACTTTTTTTGTCCGTTATCATTTGAGATGTTCAGGAGGTTCCCATGACAACCAGGCGAAGACAGGCTCTCTGCTATATATCACCTGTACAGGTGATACCCATCCTTCCCCGCAGTGGCTACAACTGGTAATCACAGTATTGGAGTATCACCATGGAGACTAGAGTCACATGCAGGCCACACACAGACCCTACACTGGGATAGAGTGAGCGTAACAGACGAGGGGTGCTACATGTGTTCTAAGTGAGTATTATTCATCACAGCTGGGACAAACGTGACGGTCTCTCCTCACCCTGACACGGTCCTGACTGCAAACAGCCAGCTGGTTCTTACCTGCACGGCTCGTTCCAACCCCCATACCACCATCTACACCTGGGTCCAGATCAGCGCAGGAGAGTCCAGCACAGTGGGGCTGACTGTGACGTCCATAATCCCATCCCATAGTGGACTGTACAGGTGCACTGCCCAGAACCCCTTAGGAACTGGGAAATCCCAACAGGTTGAAGTTAAAGTCAAGTGTGAGTACATCTCTATTGCTGCTTTATGACAACTACATCTAGGACGTACACCCTATGTGATCTGGAGGAATTAATAGGTCTGGCCTATCAGAGGGCAAGATGGAGGGAGATGAACCATACTGCTTACTGCTATCCTCTCAGATCTACATTTGGGATCAGAGTCATCCTTTCAAATGGGTTCAGGTCCTATGACTTTCTGGAAAGACTGAAGTGGTTATTTGTGTGGAGCCTGAACTTACCTTCTTCTGATACTATAACTAAAAACAATTCAACACAAGGAAAATGCAAATGCATCTTTGTATTCAAATGTACAAGAATAATTTTCTTCCATTATTTTCCATCACAGACACTCCAAAGCTCACAGAGGTCATTCACAACATGACCAATAGGTGGCAGAGTGATAGGGGGAGCAGTTACCCCCCTGTCAACAGCTAGAAGTGAGACAGGCTGGTAGAAGGGAGCATTTCATCATCAATCAACATCACTGTCCACCCGGACAAGCCCGGGTCGTACTACTGTGTCGCCACCAATAACATGGGGGGAAAGAACCGGAAAGAGTCAAGCTGTTTCTCAACCATGTGTGCTTAGTGACTGACAGCCACTTTGGAAAATCAATAGAATGCAGAAGTGTGACTTCACATTTTTACCTGAGTATTTCTATCTCCCTTTTGATATTCATATGATGCAGAATCATCTGTTGAAAAGGTTCTACCTTGAACCCAAAAGGGTTCTACCTGTAACAAAAAGGGTTCTACCTGCAACCATAAGGGTTCTTCTAAGGGTTCTCCTATGGGGACAGCGAAGAACCCTTTAAGGTTCTAGATAGGACCTTTTTTTCTAAGAGTGTTGCATATTTCCTTCTCCCCCTGATATGTTACCTAAATGTATGGATCAGTGATAATACAGGCCTTAAAAAAACATCCTTCAAGATGTGAAATTGAACATACAGTATGTGTAACAGTAAGACAGTATATGTAACAACACATAGGTGGCTTTGGTATTTAAAGTCACAGTTCCACACAAAATGCCTAAGACTGTAGTCAGAATGTCTGAATGGTCCAATATTGACACACTTCTCTTCATCACCTCTCCTCTCGGTGTGTGTGTGTGTGTGTGTGTGTGTGTGTGTGTGTGTGTGTGTGTGTGTGTGTGTGTGTGTGTGTGTGTGTGTGTGTGTGTGTGTGTGTGTGTGTGTGTCACCGTCAGGGCTGGTGAATGAAGCGGGTGCAGCGTACCGCCCACCGACCCCGCCCACCATACAGCCCACAGCCCCGCCCACCGTACCGCCCACAGCAGCATCCCCATCCCAGCAGGATGACGTATCCAGACAGCACGTAAGAGCATCGGGCATGGTGTCACACAGACAAGGGCACACACTGTAGACAAACACACACAAGCACCCTCGTTTGAACGCACACACACACACACACACACACACAGATCTGGATGGGCAGACATACACAAGTCTCAATGAATCCATTTAGCAGGCCTCCCTCACTCACAATGGGATTTCTTCTTACTGTCTCAGTTTGAACATCTAAAGGAAGGCATAGTCCTGTGTCTACTTGTCTTGGCAGAGTGATTCCATTTGTTTGTTATCTCTTTAAAGGTCGACCTCTGACCTACACACTGTGACAGTGTTCTGAAGGTACCAGGTGGAAAGCAGGTGAGAAATCGAACAATGTTGTTGAAGGGAAGAAAGAGGACTTTATGTGCTGTGAACTGTAGCTCTACAGTTGACTCAATCAATGACTATTTACAATCATTCAGTATTCAGTACGTCATGAATGACTGAGCATAGCATGTACTGTACATTGTACAGTTATGAATGAAGGGATGAAAAAACTAATTCTTGACATTCTTTTTAATGTATTCCATCTCATATATTCAGGGTCTTTCACCAAGCCATCCAATCAGAAACAAAGATGGACAGAATGGACACAGGCAGCAACATGAAGTCAACTATAACTCCCTCTAATTCAGGGGCCAGGAGATGGAAGATCCACCATTTTTCTGAGAATGTGGGGAAAGCAGATGAAACCAGGATAGGTTCAAATTAAACCCATCAGAGTGGCGCAGCGAACTAAGGCACTGCATCACTACAGATCCAGGTTCGATCTCAGACTGTGTCGCAGGCAGACGAGACCAGGAGACCCGTGAGGCGGCGCACAATTGTCCCAGCGTCGTCCAGTATAGGGGAAGGTTTGGCTCTAGCAACTCCTTGTTGCGGGGGGCTTGCTCCTGCACGCTGACTCTGCCAGCTGTATGGCGGCTTGGTCGGATCTTGTTTCGGACGCATGGCTCTCGAGTCCGTACGGGAGAAGCAGTGATGGGACAAGACTGTAACTACCAATTGGGGAGATAAAGTTAAAAAAACAAAATAGAATAATAATAAAATAATACACTTCACATTGACAGCTACAATACGGTGTCCGTTTTAGAGCACCACAAGGCTCAAGCCTAACCATGAGGCCGAGGGTGTCCTAAAATGGACACCATACTATAGTACCATAGAGAGCATTCTTCAGTCATTCCAAACAGTTCATGTATATGATGTGGAATTACATACAATTACCTCAAATACATAATAAATTGATATTATCCTACCATAATGTAGTAATGTATTGAAACCACTGCTGTAGTAGTCGACCAAAACATACATAGAAAATGACCTGAAGACACAACTTGTCTTCCAGGAGCAGCTTGGGTCTTAGAGACCAAGACAGAGGACGTCTATGCTAAGGTTGCCAAGCCAAAGCTGAAGGAAAAGGTCAGTCAACCGTGATAACAAACATGTTGACCAAAACATTGGGCAACATCACACATTAGCCCTTTATGCCATGAAGTTGCACTGTACCTTCTTTGATCACCAGAATGTTATAATTCAGCTTTACACTTTAACTGTAGATAAGGTAGTTCTACATATAATAAGGAGTGAATTTTAAGGAAGCTAGTCAAATTCTGCTTCAATTTAATTATTTGTATAGTTACTCTGTAACTCTGTAACCACATGATATCAGTTCAACTTAATATAAAGTTAAACCGAACTTTGAAGTGATGTGTCTACTAACAAACCAAAGCTTACTGAAACAAGATATTGAGGGAAGCTCCACTGTTACTGAAACAAGATATTGAGGGAAGCTCCACTGTTACTGAAACAGGATATTGAGGGAAGCTCCACTGTTACTGAAACAAGATATTGAGGGAAGCTCCACTGTTACTGAAACAGGATATTGAGGGAAGCTCCACTGTTACTGAAACAGGATATTGAGGGAAGCTCCACTGTTACTGAAACAGGATATTGAGGGAAGCTCCACTGTTACTGAAACAGGATATTGAGGGAAGCTCCACTGTTACTGAAACAAGATATTGAGGGAAGCTCCACTGTTACTGAAACAGGATATTGAGGGAAGCTCCACTGTTACTTAAACAAGATATTGAGGGAAGCTCCACTGTTACTGAAACAGGATATTGAGGGAAGCTCCACTGTTACTGAAACAGGATATTGAGGGAAGCTCCACTGTTACTTAAACAAGATATTGAGGGAAGCTCCACTGTTACTGAAACAGGATATTGAGGGAAGCTCCACTGTTACTGAAACAGGATATTGAGGGAAGCTCCACTGTTACTGAAACAGGATATTGAGGGAAGCTCCACTGTTACTGAAACAGGATATTGAGGGAAGCTCCACTGTTACTGAAACAGGATATTGAGGGAAGCTCCACTGTTACTGAAACAGGATATTGAGGGAAGCTCCACTGTTACTGAAACAGGATATTGAGGGAAGCTCCACTGTTACTGAAACAGGATATTGAGGGAAGCTCCACTGTTACTGAAACAGGATATTGAGGGAAGCTCCACTGTTACTGAAACAGGATATTGAGGGAAGCTCCACTGTTACTGAAACAGGATATTGAGGGAAGCTCCACCGTTACTGAAACAGGATATTGAGGGAAGCTCCACTATTACTGAAACAGGATATTGAGGGAAGCTCCACTGTTACTGAAATATTGAGGGAAGCGTACAGAGATCCTGTAAATTATGTAATTCTATTTGTGGTTCATCTTACATCATAGTTATATGTAATAACACAAACCTTAACCTTCAATGAACCATATCGTGATGATCCGGAGGCCAAGCCTTCAAGCCTGTGTTTAGGAAGCATTAACTTATTCATTACCACTCGTAATAGATGGCAAAATGTGAAGAAGAACTAACACTGATGGAAAAAAAGGACATTTGTACACACAGTCCAGGAGTAGTAGAAAGGATATCACAACGTCACAGAAAATGTGAAAATGACTGTCTTTTACTGGACCTTGATGTTAGAACTTGATAGTTTGGAAAAGGCAAATGAACCCACACAGCCTTAAGATATTTGATAAGAATCATTTTGAAAAAAATATGACTTCCCAAGACAATTAATATTCTCCGGATTTACAAAATATCTCGCAACATTCGAGATCAGCTACTCTGAGGTCACGAGGGTGAGATCAGCTACTCTGAGGTCACGAGGGTGAGATCAGCTACTCTGAGGTCACGAGGGTGAGATCAGCTACTCTGATGTCACGTTCAGAGCAAAGCCAGGACACCAGAGAGTCTGTAGTTCTCACCCTCGTCACCACAGGGCAGGCCACAGCAGCAGCTCAGATGAAGAAGACTACACAAACCAGTACTCTGACGTTAAAGTGTAAGATGAAGTTTAATCATAGTCAAATTAAAAGTATTAAGGTTTATTTGTAAATATTTGTATCACACCTACAGCGGGTGAAATAAGTATTGAACACGTCACCATTTTTCTCAGTAAATATATTTCCAAAGGTGCTATTGACATGACATTTTCACCAGATGTTGGTAACAACCCAAGTAATCCATACAGCTGTTGTCTTGGCTTTCCATGCCTTTTGGAACCTCCCTTCATGTGTTCAATACTTTTTCCCTGTGTCATTTCACATTATTACACATAACTTAATTTCTGAACTTATTTGTTTTGGTTTCTTTGTATGTACGGATTACTTGGGTTGTTACCAACATCTGGTGAAACTTTCATGTCAATAGCACCTTTTGAAATATATTTACTGAGAAAAATGGTGACGTGTTCAATACTTATTTCACCCGCTGTATATCTGGATTGTTAGCAATAAAAACACATTGAAGTACTGGTAGTTGCCTTTACAGTACTTTGAAATTACAAGTCAGTCAAGACCACAAAGACAGAAAACAGAATTTATTGACGTAATTTCAAAGTGGGTTTGAACATTGTGTGGTACGTCAATGCAATGTGTGCTTATTTGGCTGTTAAAACAGAAACGCTTCACTGTTAAGGAATGTCCCATATTACAGGATGTGCTATTGTGTAATTGCTATGCAACTGACACCATGACTTAATATCTGTTCAACTTTGCAATGTGCATCATTACTGACTTGTGACTTTACATAATTATTGAATCATGCTGAAATTACTGACTGTAACCTGTATTCAGCTTTAAACATGTAAATACATATTCAATTAAAAACTACAATAACAACAATAATACAACATGTTGAAGTGATTCATAACCATCACACACATTATGTAAGTTCATAAATACACATTTTCTGTAACAATAAGTTACAATTTCGTAGAAGAGGAACAACTCAGGGGAAGAAAAACAACTCAGGGGAAGAGGAACAACTCAGGGGAAGAGGAACAACTCAGGGGAAGAGGAACAACTCAGGGGAAGAGGAACAACTCAGGGGAAGAGGAACAACAAACAAATATTACACTCTTAAACAATTGAGATGAAATTGTATTAATTTAAAATGTATGTAAGGAATGACATTAATCTATAATAACACAGTCTATAATATAATAATAACAGTCTATAATATATAATAACACAGTCTATAATATAATAATATATAATAACAGTCTATAATATAATAATATATAATAACACAGTCTCATATAATAACACAGTCTATAATATAATAATATATAATAACACAGTTAAAAAGACAGAATAAAAGAACATGGACAGTGACTAGTGAAAGTCTACACACCCCCTGCACAGTCTTCACATTTTGCTGCCTTAAAATGTAATTTAAAAAATGTGTTACATTTGATTGTTTTCCTACCGATGTACAAAACTTACTCCACGTTTTAAAAGTGGAAGAAACATTTTGGAACATTTTCCAAATGAATCCATAAAAATGTTTAACTAAACTGTCATTAGATCTGTCAATAATTTTGAATTAGATTCAACACATGGTTTTTGTCAGAATTGCTCAAGCCTAGTGAATTTGGTTGGGAGTCATTGATGGATATCAATATTCAAACCTTAGGCTGGATTCAATCAGTATCGCTGGAATAGTATCACGGAAGATCCACTTAAATCTGTCATTTCTGATTGAGCCGACATTTTCAGGGTTTAACGTGAATGGAGTCTCTGCGAACGTGGGAACATTGCCTTTAAATTTCAATCGAGCTATAACATGGATTGTCCGGAGACTGTACAGGTGCATCAAAGCTGGGACCGAGAGAAGGAAAATCAGCTTCTTGATTTGATTTGAATTTGATTTTACTTCTGCGATACGGATTGAATCCAGCCCCTTGTCTCAAATTATCAAGCAGATTTAAGTCAGGACTGAGACTGGACCAGTCAGAAACACTCAACAACTGTTGGAAAGCCATTCTTGTGTGTCTTTGGCATTAAAATGTGTGTAACTGACTCGCTGAAAAATACAACTTTATCCCAGTGTTTGGTATTAAGAAGACTGAGGCTGTGTTTCCTCTAACTTTTTATCTGGGATTTGCTCCTTTCATATTTATTATGATCCTGACAAACTCCTCAGTCCCTGCCGGGGACAAGCATACCCATAACATGTTGTTGATCCTGACAAACTCCCTAGTCCCTGCCGGGGACAAGCATACCCATAACATGATGTTGATCCTGACAAACTCCCCAATCCCTGCCGGGGACAAGCATACCCATAACACGATGTTGATCCTGACAAACTCCCCAGTCCCTGTCGGGGACAAGCATACCCATAACATGATGCTGATCCTGACAAACTCCTCAGTCCCTGCCGGGGACAAGCATACCCATAACATGATGTTGATCCTGACAAACTCCCCAGTCCCTGCCGGGGACAAGCATACCCATAACATGATGCTGATCCTGACAAACTCCCCAGTCCCTGCCGGGGACAAGCATACCCATAACATGATGTTGATCCTGACAAACTCCCCAGTCCCTGCCAACAACATTGCATCCACTCCACATTATTGGCCTGTATAGAATAGTAAAAAGGAGGAAGCCTGTGTTAAATCTTTTTGCAACAAGGCTGTTAAGTAATACTGCAAGACAACTACGGCAAATAAATACACTTTTTGGCCTAACTTAAAAACCACAGGCCAAATCCAGTACTACACAACACAGGGTGAAAACCTCTGAATTTAAGTATTGTGGCTTGTACTGACTTAAATCTGCTTGACAATCAGAGACTAGGTTTGAACCCATTGTTGCTGTTCATCAATGACTCCCAAACCAAATGTACTGAGCTTGAGCTATTTTGACAAAAACAATGGGTATGTAGTATAAACCCTATGAGTTGTGCAAAGTTAGTAGAATCTTATTCAAAATTATTCACAGCTATAATGGCGGCCAAAGGTGCTTCCACCAAGTATTACCTCTGGGATGTGAAGACATACGCAATCAAGACATCTCTGTTTTTTTTGTTTAATTAATTTGGTATAAAAGTGTTGGTTGAGTAGATCAGCAGGACAACATCTAATGTATTCCCTTATTGGATTTAATTTGAAGACAGAATAATGGAAGACAGTGAAAGGGTAGACTTTCACTAGCGACTGTAAATAACACAAGTTCTATAAAAACATTTAGCAAAGTTAAAAACGTGTTTAAATTATGCAAGTAGGCAGATACTAAAACCCAGTCTCTGGAAAATACACTACATTACCAAACGTATGTGGACGCCTGCTCATCTCATTCCAAAATCATGGGCATTAATATGGAGTCGGTCCCCCCTTTGCTGCTATAACAGCCTCCTCTCTTCTGGGAAGGCTTTCCACTAGATGTTGGAACATTGCTGCGGAGACTTGGCTTCCATTCAGCCACAAGAGCATTAGTGAGGTCGGGCACGTAGTCAGCGTTCCAATTCATCCCAAAGGTGATCGGTGGGGTTGAGGTCAGGGCTCTGTGCAGGCCAGTGAAGTTCTTTCACACCGATCTCAACAAACAATTTCTCTATGTTTCTTGCTTTGTGCACAGGGTCCAATGACGCCGAGCTTTACACCACTCCAGCCGACGCTTGGCTTTGTGCATGGTGATCTTAGGCTTGTGTGCGGCTGCTCAGAAATGGAAACCCATTTCAAGGAAGCTCCCGACGAACAGTCCTTGTGCTGAAGTTGCTTCCTGAGGCAGTTCGGAATTCAGTAGTGAGTGTTGCAACTGAGGACAGACAATTTTTACGTGCGTCACACTTCAGCACTCGGCGGTCCCGTTCTGTGAGCTTGTGTGGCCTACCACTTAGCGGCTGAGCCGTTGTTGCTCCTAGACGTTTCCACTTCACAATAACAGCACTTGACTGGGGCAGCTCTAGCAGGACAGAAATTTGACAAATTGATTTGTTGGAAAGGTGGCATCCTATGACGGTTCCACGTTGAAAGTCACTGAGCTCTTCAGTAAGGCCATTCTTCTGCCAATGTTTGTCTATGGAGATTGCATGGCTGTGTGCTCGATTTTATGTGTGGCTGAAATAGCCAAACTCACTAATTTAAAGGGGTGTCCACACACTTTTGTATATATAGTGTATATAGAGATGAAAATCCAACTGATGAACAGACAATCAAGAATAACTGGTGTTTAAAGAAAAGGTGGACATCGTGGTTCTACAGTTTGGAAGGTGACGATGATTTTCTACAACCTTGTACTAGCTTATCTGCATGTAAGCTTTACTCCCAGCAGCTTACTGTGCCTTCACACTCTCCTCCTCCTCCTCCTTCCTATCTAACCACCTTGGCCTGAAGTTTGGAGAAGTTCAAGCTGGCGTAGTGGAGAAGATCTGTGTCGTCAATGTCCCCGTCCACTTTCCTGTTGGGCCCCAGGGCCTCCTCCAGCATGGCTTTATTGGCATAGACATTGTCCTCCTCCTGAGAGAGGGTCTGAGGGGTAAGCATCACAGAGTGGTTGATATGTTTATTGGCAGAGTTTTTTTTATGTGGACTCCTATTAGCTGTAACTTCCTGTCCACACAAAACACAACAAATGAGATCCAGACAATATGGTTGCAAAAGACTTGATTCCAGTAATGCACCGCTGCAGCCTAAACTGACTTGAGTTCCGCTTCTTGCACACTGTTCATTTTTGCATATTAACATTTCTATTTCCACCAGCCAAGCTACCGTGTGCGGCATCTAGGATACAGGGCATTGGGAAACAACGCATCTAGGATACAGGGCATTGGGAAAGAACGCATCTAGGATACAGGGCATTGGGAAAGTATTGACTTTTTCTACATTTTGTTACATTACAGCCTTATTCTAAAATTTATTTAAATAAATATACCGTCATCAATCTACGCCAATATCCCATATTGACGAAGCAAAAACAGGTTTTAAAACATCAATATTGGTTTCATCTTTTTTTTGGTCAAGATTGGTCAAGATTGGTTTAGTGCTGCAGAGATAGTTGTCCTTCTGGAAGGTTCTCCTATCTCCACAAAGGGGCCGCCCAGCCAAACTAGAGCTCTGTCAGAATGACCAACGGGTTTTTGGTCACCTCCCTGACCAAGGCCCTTCTCCCTTGATTGCTCAGTTTGGCTGGGCGGCCAGCTCTAGGAAGAGTCTTGGTGGTTCCAAACTTCTTCCATTTAAGAATGATTGAGGCCACTGTGTTCTTGGGGACCATCAATGCTGCAGAAATGTTTTGGTATCCTTCCCCAGATCTGTGCCTCTACGGACAATTCCTTCTACCTCCTGGCTTGGTTTTTGCTCTGACATGCAATATCAACTGTGGGACCTTATATAGACAGGTATGTGACTTTACAACTCATGTCCAATCTATTGAATTTACCACAGGTGGACTCCAATGAAGTTGTAGAAACATCTCAAGGATGATCAATGGAAACAGGATGCACCTGAACTCAATTTAGAGTCTCATTGCAAAGGTTCTGAATATTTATGTAAATAAGGTATTTTATAATAAGGCTGTAACGTAACAAAATGTGGAAAAAGTCAAGGGGTCTGAATACTTTCCGAAGGCACTGTATGTAATAGGGTGTTCATACACACTCTTCTGTGAAATATGAATATCAACGCCTTTCCACATTGTTAGACTGTAAGCACATACACAATGTCAGAATGTCAGTGTAGTTACTTACCTCATCAGTCACTATGAACTCTGCTGTGTCTTTCTGTCTTGTGTTTGGTGACTGCCTGGCTCTCCTTTGCCTGAGAGCAAAACAACAGAGATGTTAAGATAATGTTGTCAAATACCAGTGCAGACAGAAATCTATACAAAGGTCTTTTACATGATCACATGACCTGGCCCCTGTGTCATTCACTCACTTGATCATACCTGACCTGGCCCCTGTGTCAGTCACTCACTTGATCATACCTGACCTGGCCCCTGTGTCAGTCACTCACTTGATCATACCTGACCTGGCCCCTGTGTCAGTCACTCACTTGATCATACCTGACCTGGCCCCTGTGTCAGTCACTCACTTGATCATACCTGACCTGGCCCCTGTGTCAGTCACTCACTTGATCATACCTGACCTGGCCCCTGTGTCAGTCACTCACTTGCAGATGAGAAGCAGTGGGAGACATAGGATCATCATCACTCCTGCCCCCACACCAGACCCGATCAACAGAGAGAGAGGGTGGAAACCTGCACAATCACAACATAGAGCAAACAATCTAGGTGTAAAAAAGCACCATTCCTTCTTTCTATTAAAAATCCTTCTTATTTGGCAACGTGAGAGCTGGGACTAAAAGGTTCTATCTGCAAAAAGATGATTCTGAGATAATTGGCTTCAAAGTTCTGAACCCTCATTGGTTTGAATGGTGTCAGACATTTTTGTATTCTTTTGAACTTAACATGATTAGAGATATTTTTTACTATATACTTAGAGAACATTGAACAGAACAAGGCTATGTCAATAACTACATTTTTACAAAAATATAGATAGAACCTTATAGTCCCAAGCTCTTGAATGGCTAGTGAGACCGGGGAACTGTTAGGAAGTCATTCTGGTGAAGAGTGGGACAAATGTCTCCTAACTGTACCTTCATATGTTTTCATTGATGTAAAGTTAAATGAGAATCTGTCAAAACCATCAGAGTTAGTGCTGAGGCAGACCAGACTCGGCATTTCATCCTCCTGTGATTGGCGTATGGTGAGGGAGCTCCTCAGGCCTTCTCTGCCCATTGGCTCCTGCCTGATGATGGTGTAAGTGGAGTGATTGACAGACTCTCCAGCCAATTGCCACACCAGTGTGGGAGCAGGGTTTCCATGGCTATCACAGAAACATCTGATCTGAGATGTAGCTGAAATCCTGATGCAGCGAGAGGTGTTCAGGATCTCTGCAGCAACTACAGCGGACAGACAGAGAGGACACGATCATTCTCAATAGTTGATTCACATTAATGAGTGATTGTGATTTATAGTCATTAGAATAAACACTGTACATACATGTTACATCGATACTGATGGCTTCAGAGTTCTGCAGTCCATGGACATTCTGAGCCTCACAGTAGTACTGTTCATTTGAAAGCCTGGTCACATTGAAGATGTCGAGGTCCTCTTCAGACCCTACAATGTCCTTCTCCCATCCCTCAACTCTGTACCAGGTGTAGTTCTTCACTGCTGGGTTGGCATTGCTACTGCAGGTCAGAGTCACAGAGCTGCCCTCTGCTACTGAGCCAGAGGGACTGACCGACACGGAGGTGTTCTTGGGAGGATCTGAAGAAAACAGTAGTGTGTTGTCATAAAAAGAGCAGGGGACCATGCTGAAGACCACGGAGCTGAAGTCTTAGAAGAAACCCAGGCAGGGCACGAGAGTGATGGGGATGAAGGAGTTGCAAAGGATTCTGGGCTGCCAGAGCTAAAGGTGTGACTAATTCTACCCTCAGTGTCCAAGAGTCTACAGAGGCCCCACTGGGACAATCTGAGCAGCAAAACACAGGGCCAAACCTGGGCCGGCATGTGGATGTGGCCCAGTTACCACTTTGAATTACACCAGAAGTGGGCCGCATCCACCTTGATAGGTTAGGTGTGGCTTTTTCATGGCAATGATCTGGCTTAGTTGTGGCAATCAAACCTGGCCCACTTTCGGACCGTAATTCCAAGTGTTAACTAGGCCACATAAACAAGCCGGTGGATTGTAAATGTGGGGCCGGATTTGGGCCGTAATAAATTCACTTTCTGGGTTTGTCTTTGGAAACCCTTCTGTTGAGATAAACCATCATCTGTAGCTGGGGATGGGGGGATGGGGGGGGGGTCGATTTGTAGAAATCTTGACTAGGAGACCCAATGTCAATACAGAACAAACAACCACGCATAAACATATTCACACAGCCATAGAAACTGGACAACAGGCTTCAGTGATGGAGGGCCATTGACACACACACACACAGTAAAGATTCATGGTTGTCACGCAACAGGACAATGGCTCGCTGTCATTGGACCAGACAGTCTGGGCACTGGCGTGAACCCATGACCCAGACGTTGGCCACACACCAGGTGTGGCTGGTCACAACAGCTGGATGTGTGTGCCTCAAAACAGAGACATATTAAACCAGTCATAAATAGACTGTTTATAGCATCTTGGTAACACTTTACAATAAGGTTATGGATTAGTGAAAGGTTCTACATGTACCGTTTCTAAATGATGGCTAAAATATGGCATGTTGCTTTACCAGTAGTAAATATTGAACAAATGGAATGGTACAATTTAACAATACATTAGTTGATGCCAATTAATGTAGCGGTGTGGTACAGTGTTAGCCGCATCTGATGTTCCCATGCTCTGTTCCTACACTAGGAGCTATACTGTATTATACCCAGGGGTGGAAATCAAACTAACCCCCGGCTAGTACTTTTCAGACCGGGTTAGTAGAAAATGGTCTACTATCCTGGCTGGCATCTCTGAACATACCATTGCAAAAGTATAATTTATATAACTTACATTGAATATCCAGCTGAACAACTGTGGATTTTTCCGTACCAAGTTCATGCAGTGCTTCACAGCAGTACTCCCCGCTATCACTTGCTTTACTGTCTAAGGTGAAGCTCTCTCCAGGTCCTAAAGTGACTTCCTCACTCCCGTTGACTCTGTACCAGGTGTAGTTCTTCACTGCTGGGTTGGCATTGCTACTGCAGGTCAGAGTCACAGAGCTGCCCTCTACCACTGAACCAGAAGGACTGACCGACACAGAGGTGTTCTTGGGAGGATCTGGGAGAAAGAAATAGATACTGTATGTCAAGATTCGATTTAGTGTTTTTTATACTGGCTATTTTTGGTTTCATTGTGTACATACACATCCCATCTAGTTGAATGACAGACGAGTTCTGGGTTCCATGGTCATTGATGGCTTCACAGTAGAAATAACTGTCATCTGCTGGTACCTGGACAGTTAGCATTCTTTTAGCCTCCACTGTTGTGACCTGATCTCCACTGACTCTGTACCAGGTGTAGTTCTTCACTGCTGGGTTGGCATTGCTACTGCAGGTCAGAGTCACAGAGCTGCCCTCTACCACTGAACCAGAAGGACTGACCGACACGGAGGTGTTCTTGGGAGAGTCTGAGGGAGAGTGCACACGAAGTTGACAAATTCTATAGAAATAATTATCTTACCATGTATTAATCAAACTTACCATGCATGAATCAACTTACAAAGAACAGTGACGGTCAGATACGATATGGATGATCTGTCACTCTTGCCGGCTTGTCGTTTGTACAGCGCAGTGCAGGAGATCTTCTCTCCATGGTGGACATGGGAAGCGGTGAAGTTCAGGAGAGAAGTTATGACTTGATTCGGAGTCTCCTGGAAGTCCTCCACACCGTCACTCAGTATGGGGGTCCATGTCAGGGTTGGGGGGAGCGAGGGGCAGGGGGCTGCAGCGGAGCACATCAAACTCACCGAGGTCCCCTCCATCACATCCACAGTTACAGGACTTAGAGTGGGGTTTGATGGATATTCTGATGGAGTAAAGAATTCTACCTTTTATTACATGAGCAGTGCATTAAATACAGCCGGAAAAAACCTGCAACTTAGATTAACAACAAATACAACGGAAATAGAACACTCTAATAACATACCTTTTACTTCAATCGTGACACGTTCTGGAAAATTAAATTTCAGAACGTTGTCACACTCAAGTCTGAAGTAAAAGTAGTCATTGAAATAAGATGTGAAGTCATTCAGTATTGTGGTGCATTCCTTCTGCTGCAAACTCCCAGTTAGATTGCCTTCAATTGTGTTTAAGCCTGTTCCAGTGAGACTAGAATCAAACACGTTTACTCCTCTCCAGCCTTTCCTCCATATTCCTTTACATGAAGCTGTGAGGTACGACTCATATCCAGATCCCAGTGTAAATGAGCAGGGAATAACCACACAAGATCCACTCAGAGCCTCTGGATTCTGAGGCATCAGAGCTGCAAAGTCCAGGCACAGAACACCTGAAATACACACAACAACATATTAGACTGGGGTGTTATGTGGTAATGAAGGAATGCAGACATCACATACATCTTTAAATAAATTGGTTCACATCAGACCCAGCCTTTCCCACAGCAACCCACCTTGCAGCAGACAACCAATGAGGATGAGTCTTTCAGCTCCTATCATGTACATGATTCTCTGTATCAGAAAGGTGAGCTCACCTGATATGAAACACTGTCTGGACAGACAGACAGACAGACAGACAGACAGACAGACACACAGTTCAGTACAGAGGCAGCACACACACTTCATTACATTGTCATCATTTTTTAAAACATAAAACCAACAGTGAAAATAACTTTTAATTAAAAGTTAAATAACTTAAATACATGTTTTACCTTTTAGTTTTGATATGTGATTAATAGAATGATTCCACAGATGTTGATTATTATTGAACTGTTATGAACATATTTCTCACATAATAAATATAGAATGAAAAAATACATGATTCAATTATACCCTAAAGCCAATGAAGCTGTGTTGATTCTGAGTTGGTATAAATACCTAAACTAAACACCTGACTCACCAATGAAAATGTAGATGTACACCTGACTCACCAATGAAAATGTAGATGTACACCTGACTCACCAATGAAAATGTAGATGTACACCTGACTCACCAATGAAAATGTAGATGTACACCTGACTCACCAATGAAAATGTAGATGTACACCTGACTCACCAATGAAAATGTAGCCTAGTTAAATTTGACAATATCTACAATTCGATTTTAATTAGATGTTATCAATATCTGAAATGTGTTCCCAAATCAAACTCATACGAAAATATCAACACGTGGGGACACATGAACATAAACTTTAATTACAAAACCGTTAACAGTCGCATTAATTACTATAACAGAATTAGTACAAACATAACGTGACATCTTACCAGTATTCACGCGTCGGTCATCTGTTAAAATCAAATGCACAATTCAGGCTTTATAAATGACACCTGAAGTGGTGTTTTGTTGTCTAGCTGCCCGTCACTGCAGACGGTCAGAAGAAGTGACGCGGCTGCAAGACACACAAATGTCCTTCACTGAACAAGCGACAACACCCAGCCTTCCTGGGTGAGATATATCAAGCTTCACAAGAAGGGCAACATCCTCTCATTCCTTTAAATACATGCAGATATATATCATTTAAAAGGAATACAAGACAACAGTAATTCGATCAGAGATTAAAATCCGCAAATGTAATGAAATAGTCAAGTTTCAAGTGTATTTTTACAACGAGTTACGGGTTAACGAGTTAACGGGTTAACGAGTTAACGGGTTAACGAGTTAACGGGTTAACGAGTTAACGGGTTAACGAGTTAACGGGTTAACGAGTTAACGGGTTAACGAGTTAACGGGTTAACGAGTTAACGGGTTAACGAGTTAACGGGTTAACGAGTTAACTGGGAAAGATATCTGTGGCTGATGGAAATTACACATTTGACATGTTGCATAAATTGTTTCTTTCCATAGTTACTACTCAATGGGCTGCCATTTAGAGGTGTAAAATCAGACTTTAATGTGGATATAATAGATGTACAATTTGAAAGGCTTAGAAAGAGAGAAATGGCTATTTGATGATGAATTGATATTAATTATACTCTACACAATATATAAACCCTTCAGTGTTGAGTATATACAGTGAGGATATATATATATATATATATATATATATATATATATATATATATATATATATATATATATATATATATATATATATATAAACTCAGTACAGGCGGGGTAATCAATCAACTCAGTACAGGCCACCCTCTGACTGGGAAAAAAAAGTCACACCCACAAAGCTGATTGGATGGACTGGACTCTAACGTTCCGACAGTATAGCCTCCTAATCGTTTCAGTGTGAGTGCCAGAAAGCTGTAGTTACTAGTGATGGGAAGTTCGGCTCTTTTCCGAGAGCCGGCTCTTTTGGCTCAGCTCCCAAAGAAGAGCCGGCTCTTTCGACTCCTGAACGGCTCTTAATTTAGGATTTTTTTGTAGGCCTTTATTTTACCCTAACTTAAAAAAAAAAAAATGGTTTGTGTGTTGAAAACCCTTTCATGTGCAGTGTTTTTATGCATTTATTTTGTTACAAAAGCATTCTTTTGTTTTTAATCATTTTAATCAAACATTTTTTTGCACAAATTAACAACAAAAAAACAGCAAATAAACAGAATTGAACTAGAACAGAACTAGAACCAAACTCAAGCAAACAGTATTAATGTCCTCAGTGAAGATTGGCATTCAAAAAAATCAGATGCCTCAGCTTTGATGGACTGATCCTATTTCTTCTTTCTGAGATTATCTGCCCTGTTTTTGAGAAGATTCTCTCTGAAGGAACCGATGTTGCCACAATACACAGTCTCCCTTCCATCACCTTCGCCAGGCGTGGAAAGACTGAGGCCTTGGCCTGCCACCAGCTCAGTGGGTCTTCTGCTCGTTGGATGATGGGCTCCTCAAGATAAGACCTCACCTCCAGTATAGCATCAGCTGTAGGATTTCTTCTTGTAGCATCTCCTGTAGCTCTTTCATCAAAAAGCCTCCAAACAACAGAGGTTTGTGGTTCCTCATACACTTGGCCTTCTAATGGCGGAGCTGGCTGGCTGCTAGGGGTGCATCTTGCTGCTGCACTAATTCTCTGAAGTGCCTCATCAACAGCTCTGTTGTCATTGAATGCAAGTTTTTTAAACCTAGGATCCAATAATGTGGTTTCTGAGTGGACAGTGTTGTACTCCATACGCAGAAATTTCCGGTCCATGGCTGAACAAAGAGCTGCAACCAATTCTTTCCCTTTCTGCATGGTTACAGTCTGTTGGGCTGTCACACGCTGCAAACCTTTGCATAGCAGGAGCATTTTTGAGGCAGAAACATAGCTGAGGGAGAGAAACAGCAACTTTTAAAATGAAGCTTTTTTAAAAGTATGTGGCATATTATATGTGGCACATTATACTGTATTGTTTCTGCAATGTATAATAGTGACTGAATGGTAGTAGTGAAAAAAAATGGTCCAAGGTACCTGTCTGCACTTATTTCCACAGTCACCTCCTCAAATGGTTGCAGGACGGTGCAGGCCTCTTTCACCAGCTCCCATTCCTCTTGACATAGAGCATCAACTGGTGCGTTGATGAGGGCCAGGGTGGAGATGATGGCATCTTTTGTTTCAAGAATTCGTTTCAACATATAAAATGTTGAGTTCCACCTGGTGGCACACTCTTGTTTGGGCCTCAGTTCAGGCATCCCCATCTGGCACTGTGTGGACTTTAGCCTCTGTGTTGCAACTGTGCTTTTGTGGAAAAACTCCACAACAGCCTTCACCTTATCCACGGTTGGTTTGACCACCTTTAGGGCATCTCTAATCATGAGGTTTAGTGTATGTGCCAGACATGGGTGATGGGTCCACTTAAGAATTTTTATGGCTTTGGTGATGTTTGCTGCATTGTCACTCACACAGCACACTACTTTGTCCTCTACTTGCCACTCTTTTGCCACTCTTACTAGCTCATCTGCTAGGTTTTCTGCAGTGTGTCTCTCTGTGAACTCAAAGCAGTCCAAAAGGCAAGATGTCATCTTGTAATTTTCAATGAAATGGCAAGTGACAGCCATGAAAGAGCAGGTTGTTCTGGAGGTCCAGCAGTCAGTTGTCAGGCAAACTGATGGAGCTTGTTTCACCCTTACTTGCCATAATGCCCGTTCTGTGTCATATAGTTTAGGTATTGTTGTTTGGGACAATGTTTTTCTACTGGGAAGAGTGTATGTGGGATTTAAAGTTTTGACAAAACTTTTAAAACCTCTGTCCTCCACAATTGAAAAGGGTTGGAAATCAGTAGCTATCATTTTAGCTAGCTCTACATCAATGCTGTGCTGTTTGGATGGGGTCATCACTTTGGGTATAAACTGGCTTATTTTGCTTTGAGCTGCAGTAGGAGAGGTTATACCTGCATGTGTGGGGAAGCCAGTAGATGCTGCTGCAGTTGCTGTTTTTTGGGGATGAGACACACCAGGATCTGTAGATGGGGTGCTAGCTTGCCCTCTCTCCTCTAACTGCACTGTAGGATGGACAGTTCTCATATGTCTATGCAGGTTTGTGGTGGAACCTGCTCTTAAAGTAATTTTCATCTTGCAGTGAACGCACTCTGCTTTGTTGTTTCCATTGTCTTTAAACTGGAGCCAGATGCTGCTTCTCTTTCGGGTGTCACTCATAGTTACGACTCACACACTCTCCTCACCGCTATCTGACAGACAGTGTCGTTATTAACGTTGTTACGACTCATTAACTTGCAGTGGAGTGCCGCTTCACTTCACCCCCCTCTCTGTTTTTACATAATGGTATGATCCCATATCCTCACATCTGATTGGCCGCGATGCGATTGCTGACCAATCAAAACAAAGTTCTGCCTGTAAGCACGCAGCGAAAGGAAAAAAACTGGGAGCCGGCTCTCACTCGATGCGAGTCGGCTCTTCTGATTCACTACAAAGCATCGGCTCTCAGAGCCGCATCTTTTGCGCATGACACATCACTAGTAGTTACATTGGCAGGCTAGCCTACATGGACATGATATGCACTTTCCAAGAACATGAATGTAATTTAATAATAGCCATTTGAGTGGCAAGTGTCTTCACTGAGCTTTTCAAACTCTCCCTTCCTAAGTATGTAATACCTACAAGAATGTCAAGGTGACCAGTCTAAATGACTATCGCCCTGTAGCACTCACATCTGTAGCCATGAAATGCTTTTAAAGGCTGGTCATGGCTCACACCAACACCATCATCCCAGACTCTATTTGACCCACTCCAATTCGCATACTGCATCAACACATCCTCAGACGATGCCATCTCTATTACACTCTACGCTGCCCTTCCCACCTGGACAAAAGGAACACCTATGTGAGAATACTATTAATTGACTACAGCTCAGCGTTCAACACCATAGTACCCTCCAAGCTCATCACCAAGCTAAGGATCTGAAACTGAACACCTCTCTCTGCAACTGGATCCTGAACTTTGACAGGCCGCCCCCAGGTGGTGAGGGTAGGCAACAACACATCCGCTGCAGAACCCTCACCCCCCGCCTACTTCCTGCAGCTATGCCCTCCTGTACACCCCGTTCACCCACGACTCCAACACCACCATTGTGTTTTCTGACGATGCGATGGTGGTAGGCCTGATCACCGACGACAATGAGACAGCCGATAGATAGATAGATAGATAGATAGATAGATAGATAGATAGATAGATAGATAGATAGATAGATAGATAGATAGATAGATAGATAGATAGATAGATAGATAGATAGATAGATAGATAGATAGATAGATAGATAGATAGATAGATAGATAGATAGATAGATAGATAGATAGATAGATAGAATACTTTATTGATCCCGGGGGGGAAATTTCATTGTCAAGCAGCAACAACAACAAAACACAGGGCAGGTGCAAAATGCCACAACGAAAATACACAAAAGACAGATACACGGTACATGATACATAGAGTGGCAGTATGAAAAAGTATAGAAATACAAGATATCTGGAGTGCAAAAAAAAGACATAGCATAGTATGGGTGGTTGGCTGAATATGTACACTATACATTGGTGGATGTTGGATGGTTAACTATACTATACAGGTCGATGGCAGAGAAATACTTCAGTAGCTAAAAATGCATATGATATGAGCGAGGGTAATAATAGTTTACTTAATAGACAGACTGGCTAAATGAACAGGTAAGTGAATGTTTGCATGGTTACATTAACTGTACAGGTAAATATACAGTTAAATGTACATAGGGAGGAGGCCAGTGACCTGGCAGTGTGGTGCCATGACAACAATCTCTCACTCAAGATAAAGGACTTGATCTTGAACTACAGAAAACAGAGGGCCGAGCACACCTCCATCCACATCTGTAGTGGAACAGGTTGAGCGCTTCAAGTTCCTCGGTGTCCACATCACTAAGGAATTAACATGGTCCACACACACCAACACAGTCATGAAGAAGGCACGACAATGCCTCACCCGCCTCAGGAGGCTGAAAAGATTTTGCATGGGCCATCAGATCAGAACAACTTATCTGGCTGTATCTCCGCTTGGTATGGCAACTGCTTGGCATCCGACCGTAAGGCACTACAGAGGGTTGTGCAGACGTCCCAGTACATCCGAGCTCCATTCCAAGACCTTCATACCAGGCGGTGTCAGTGGAAGGCCATATAGATGGTCAACGACTCCAGTCACTCAAGTCATAGACTGTTCTCTCTGCTACCGTACGGCAAGCGGTACCAGAGCACCAAGTCTGGAACCAACATGACCCTGAACAGCTTCTATCCCCAACTCTTCTGAACCATTCCATACACTGCTGCTACTTTTTGTTATCAATCCTGTTGCCTAGTCACTTTACATGCAGTATGTACAAACAGTATAGGTATGTGGACACCTTTTGTTGAACATCTCATTCCAAACTTGGGCGGCAGGTATCCTAGCGGTTAGCACATTGGGCCAGTAACTGAAAGGTCGCTGGTTCGAATACCGAGCAGACAAGGTGAAAAACCTATCAATGTGTCCTTGAGCAAGGCACTTAACCCTAATTTGCTCCAGGGGCTGACCCTGTAGGTAGGCTGTCAATGTAAATAAGAATTTGGTATTAACTAACTGCTGCTATAACAGACTCCACTCTTCTGGGAAGGCTTTCCACTAGATGTTAGAATATTGTTGTGGGGACTTTCTTTCATTCAGCCACAAGAGCATTAGTGAGGTCGGCACTGATGATGGGCAATTAGGCCTGGATCGCAGTCGGTGTTCCAATTTATCCCAAAGGTGTTCAGTGGGGTTGAGATCAGGGCTCTGTGCAGGCCAGTCAAGTTCTTCCACACCGATCTCTACAAACCATTTATGTATGGACCTCACTTTGTGCACAGGGGCATTGTCATACTGAAACAGGAAAGGGCCTTCCCCAAACTGTTGCCACAAAGTTGGAAGCACAGAATTGTCTAGAATGTCATTGTATGCTGTAGCGTTAAGATTTCCCTTCACTGGAACTAAGGAGCCTAGCCCAAACCACCAAACTTTACAGTTGGCACTCTGCATTCGGTCAGGTAGCGTTCTCCCGGCATCTGCCAAACCCAAATTTGTCCATCGGACTGCCAGATGGTGAAGCGTGATTCATCACTCCAGACAACGCGTTTCCACGGCTCCAGAGTCCAATGGCGGCGAGCTTTACACCACTCCAGCAGATGCTTGGCATTGCGCATGGTGATCTTAGGCTTGTGTGTGGCGGCCATGGAAATCCATTCATGAAGCTCCCTACGAACAGTTCTTGTGCTGACATTGCTTCCAGAGGCAGTTTGGACACAATGCAAATAGTCTGTTGAGAAGCCTTTTGGACCTAAGCCATGACTTCCTGTTTCACTGGGGTATAAATATCATTTTACATTTTAATCATTTAGCAGACACTCTTATCCAGAGCGACTTACAGTTGGTTAGTGCATACATGTTCATACTTTTTTTAATACTGGTCCCCCTTGGGAATCGAACCCTCCATCACTATGGGAAAGACCCGAGAATACAGTAATGATTTGTGACAAAAGGTTGTTGAGCACAAATCAGGAAATGGCTTTCAGAAAACAGCTCAACGGTTGAAAATGCCCATTTCCACAATCAGGGCAATAATGCAGACGTTAGTTGGGTCTTGGGGTCAAAAAGTCTCCAACTACTATCAGACGCCACCTACATAATCACAAGCTGTATGGGAGGGTTGCCATAAAAAAGCCTTTGCTGTCATTAAACAACGTACTCAAGTGCCTACAGTTTGCCAAACGTTACTGTAACTTCCAATGGGACCGGGTTCTACGGTCAGATGAGACCAAAATAGAGCTTTGTGGAAACAAACACTAGAGGTTTGGCGTAGACAGAAAGAAAGCCATGAAGAAAAGTACCTCATCCCTACTGTGAAGTATGGTGGTGGATCTCTGATGTTGTGGGGCTGTTTTTCTTCCAAAGGACCTGGACAACTTGTTAGGATACATTGTATCATGGACTCTAATCTAGTACCAGCAGATATTACATCAAAACCTGACTGCCTCTGCTAGGAAGGTTAAACTGGGCCGTGGACGGATCTTCCAGCAGGAAGATTTGTTTTATGATAAGAATTAATTTTTTCTTTCAATTATTTTACTTTAATTAAAGGTTACATTTTTGTGAATATTTTACTGGCTGTAAAATAAAATATTTTACAGCCAGTTTTGCTCACATTGCCAATATTAGTGGAGGCAACTGTACTTTGACACTAACTGTGGTCGTAATCATTATTCTGAGTTAATTCAACGACGGGGAGGGTAAAGCAAAAGGAACGTTTTTATTGACACGTAAAACATTTTTTACGGTTCGTTACAGTCATATGTGCACACATTTTACATAAGGTTGGACCGGGGAACCGAACCCACTATCCTGGTGCCATGCTCTACCAACTGAGCTACAGAGGACCACAAGTAAAGAACCATTTAGTACAATTAACCTATAAATCATCATCAATAAATTATTACATGTGATATAATGATACAATTAATATAAAAATGTACTATAAAACCTGAAATCCAGATGAACTGAAAAAAAAACAAAGGGTGAAAATGGATGGTTAAGGAGATGACAAAGTGAAAAGCTATATATTGATATATATTGATATATATTGATATATGCTTGTGATTTTCATTTGTCCCCTGAGGTCTACAACCACAGTATAAACAGGCTGTACCAGTACCATACTTTATAAAGGCTGTACCAGTACCATGCTATATACAGGCTGTACCAGTACCATGCTATATACAGGCTGTACCAGTACCATGCTATATACAGGCTGTACCAGTACCATACTATATACAGGCTGTACCAGTACCATGCTATATACAGGCTGTACCAGTACCATGCTATATACAGGCTGTACCAGTACCATGCTATATACAGGCTGTACCAGTACCATGCTATATACAGGCTGTACCAGTACCATGCTATATACAGGCTGTACCAGTACCATGCTATATACAGGCTGTACCAGTACCATGCTATATACAGGCTGTACCAGTACCATGCTATATACAGGCTGTACCAGTACCATGCTATATACAGGCTGTACCAGTACCATGCTATATACAGGCTGTACCAGTACCATACTATATACAGGCTGTACCAGTACCATACTATATACAGGCTGTACCAGTACCATACTATATACAGGCTGTACCAGTACCATACTATATACAGGCTGTACCAGTACCATACTATATACAGGCTGTACCAGTACCATGCTATATACAGGCTGCACCAGTACCATACTATATACAGGCTGCACCAGTACCATACTATATACAGGCTGTACCAGTACCATACTATATACAGGCTGCACCAGTACCATACTATATACAGGCTGTACCAGTACCATACTATATACAGGCTGTACCAGCACCATACTATATACAGGCTGCACCAGTACCATACTATATACAGGCTGTACCAGTACCATACTATATACAGGCTGTACCAGTACCATGCTATATACAGGCTGTACCAGTACCATACTATATACAGGCTGTACCAGTACCATACTATATACAGGCTGTACCAGTACCATGCTATATACAGGCTGTACCAGCACCATACTATATACAGGCTGTACCAGTACCATACTATATACAGGCTGTACCAGTACCATACTATATACAGGCTGTACCAGTACCATGCTATATACAGGCTGTATCAGTACCATACTATATACAGGCTGTACCAGTACCATACTATATACAGGCTGTGCCATTACCATACTATATACAGGGGCAGTTATAATACCATATTATATATAGGGTCAGTTATAATACCATACTATATACAGGGTCAGTTCTAATACCATACTATATACAGGGTCAGTTCTAATACCATACTATATACAGGATCAGTTATAATACCATACTATATACAGGGTCAGTTATAATACCATACTATATACAGGGTCAGTTATAATACCATACTATATACAGGGTCAGTTATAATACCATACTATATACAGAATCAGTTATAATACCATACTATATACAGGGTCAGTTATAATACCATACTATATACAGGATCAGTTATAATACCATACTATATACAGGGTCAGTTATAATACCATACTATATACAGGATCAGTTATAATACCATACTATATACAGGGTCAGTTATAATACCATACTATATACAGGATCAGTTATAATACCATACTATATACAGGGTCAGTTATAATACCATACTATATACAGGATCAGTTATAATACCATACTATATAAAGGATCAGTTATAATACCATACTATATACAGGATCAGTTATAATACCATACTATATACAGGGTCAGTTATAATACCATACTATATACAGGGTCAGTTATAATACCATACTATATACAGGATCAGTTATAATACCATACTATATACAGGGTCAGTTATAATACCATGCTATATACAGGATCAGTTATAATACCATACTATATACAGGGTCAGTTCTAATACCATACTATATACAGGATCAGTTATAATACCATACTATATACAGGGTCAGTTATAATACCATACTATATACAGGGTCAGTTCTAATACCATACTATATACAGGGTCAGTTCTAATACCATATTTACAAGGTGCAGAGATACTGGAGTGATGGAGATAAGAATGTGTAGATGTAAGGTGACTAGGCAACAGGATATAAGATAAACAGAGTAGCAGCAGCTTGTATGTGAATGTGTGTGTGTGTGTGTGTGTGTGTGTGTGTGTGTGTGTGTGTATATAGTCAGTATTAAGGTACATGTATATTATGTGTGATTGATCAGATGATGGAGTGAATGTTTTGTGTGTAGAGACACAGTTTGCTATTTATCAGTCTCCTTTCTTGGGTTTAGAAGCTGTTCTAGAGTCTGTTGGTAACGCTTGCCGTGCGGAAGCAGAGAGAAAAGTCTTTGGCTCGGGTTGTTGGAGTCTAACGATTTTCCGAACCTTCCTACCACACCGTAGAAGTCCTGGATGGCAGGGAGCTTGGCCCCAGTGATATACTGGGCCGTACGCATCATCCTCTGAAGCCCCATTCGATCGAGGGCGGTGCTATTGCCATAACAGGCAGTGATGCATCCAGTCAAAATATGTCATATTGGGATGCAAACTCAAAATGTAATACATTTCAACTCCATATATAACATAGTACAGGTGTCTTCTTGTTCCGTCTGTCATCGAAGAACATGATAAAACATTTTAGCATACAAGTCGTATGAGAGCAGTGGGCATTCCATGAAATGGAGTCATAATATGAATACATAGTTATTGTATACAGTACACTACATGTGGGTGGGCAGACATGTAGCCCTTTCCTGCTGTCAATTACCAACATTTCAGAAGTCTTCTGTGATGTATATGAAGTGTAATATTGCCCACTGCAATAAAAGGTCAACAGAAAACATAAAGTACACTATATATACAAAAGTATGTGGACACCCCATTAAATTAGTGGATTTCTCTATTTCAGTCACCCGTTGCTGACAGGTATATAAAATTGAGCACACAGCCATGCAATCCCCATAGACAAACATTGGCAGTAGAATGGTCTTACTGAAGAGCTCAGCGACTTTCAACGTGGCACCGTCATAGGATGCCACCTTTCCAACAAATCAATTTGTCAAATTTCTGCCCTGCTAGATCTGCCCCAGTCAAGTGCTGTTATTGTGAAGTGGAAACCTCTATGAGCAACAACGGCTCAGCCTCGAAGTGGTAGACAACACAAGCTCACAGAACGGGACCGCCGAGTGCTGAAGCGCGTAGGGCGTAAAAATCATCTGTCCTTGGTTGCAACACTAACTACAGAGTTCCAAACTGCTTCAGGAAGCAATCACGCTTCACCATCTGGCAGTCAGACGGAAGAATCTGGGGTTTGGTTGATGCCAGGAGAACGCTACCTGCCCCAATGTATAGTGCCAACTGTAAGGTTTGGTGGAGGAAGAATAATGGTCTGGGGCTGTTTTTCATGGTTCAGGCCTCTTAGTTCCAGTGAAGGGAAATCTTAATGCTACATCATACAATTACGTTCTGTGCTTCCAATTTTGTGGCAACAGTTTTGGGAAGGCCCTTTCCTGTTTCAGCATGACAATGCCCCGTGCACAAAGCGAGGTCCATACATAAATGGTTTATCGAGATCGGTGTGGAAGAACTTGACTAGACTGCACAGAGCCCTGACCTCAACCCCATCAAACACCTTTGGGATGAATCGGAATGCAGACTGTGAGCCAGGCCTAATCGCCCAACATCAGTGCCCAACCTCACGATAACTCTTCTGGCTGAATGGAAGCAAGTCCCTGCAGCAATGTTCCAACATCTAGTGGAAATCCTTGCCAGAAGAGTGGAGGCTGTTATAGCAGCAAAGGTGGGACCAACTCCATATTAATGCCCATGATTTTGGAATGAGATGTTCGACAAGCAGGTGTCCACATACTTTTGATAATGTAGTGTACTTCTTTGTACTTCAAGATGCTCTGCCATTTTAGGGCTTTTAAGCTCCAACTCCTTTCCTACTGAACCAAAAGATTATGTCATTGTACATACAGTGCCTTTGGAAAGTATTCAGACTTTTTCCAAATTTGTAGTTACGTTACAGCCTTAATCTAAACATGTATAAAAAAAAAAAATGTATCTTCATCAATCTACACACAATACCCCATAATGACGAAGCAAAAACAGGTTTTTAGAAATGTTTGCAAATGTATTCAAAATAAAAACAGAAATACCTAATTTGCATAAGTATTCAGACGCTTTGCTATGAGACTCAAAATTGAGCTCAGATGCATCCTGTTTCCATTGATCATACTTGAGATGTTTCTACAACTTGGAGTCCACCTGGTAAATTCAATTGATTGGACATGATTTGGAAAGACACGGACCTGTCTGTATAATGTCTGCAGCATTGAAGGTCCCCAAGAACACAGTGGCCTCCATAATTTTTAAATGGAAGACTTTGGAACCACCAAGACTCTTCCTAGAGCTGGTCGCCAACCCAAACTGAGCAATCGGGGGAGAAGGGCCTTGGTCAGGGAGGTGACCAAGAACTCGATGGCCACTCTGACAGAGCTCCAGAGTTCCTCTGTGGAGATGGCAGAACCTTCCAGAAGGACAACCATCTCTGCAGCACTCCACCAATCAGGCCTTTATGGTAGAGTAGCCAGACAGAAGCCACTCTTCGGTAAAAGACACATAACAGTCCGCTTGGAGTTTGCCAAAAGGCACCTAAAGACTCTGAGAAGATGCTCTGCTCTGATGAAACCAAGATTCATCTCTTTGGCCTGAATGCATCACGTCTGGAGGAAACCTGGCACCATCCCTACGGTGAAGCATGGTGGTGGCAGAATCATGCTGTAGGGATGTTTTTCAGCGGCAGGGACTGGGAGACTAGTCAGGATCGAGGCAAAGATTAATGGAGCAAAGTACAGAGAGATCCTTGATGAAAACCTGCTCAGGACCTCAGACTGAGACGAAGGTTCACCTTCCAACAGGACAACAACCCTAAGCACACAGCCAAGACAACGCAGGAGTGGCTTCGGGACAAGTCTCTGAATGTCCTTGAGTGGCCCAGTCAGAGCCAGGACTTGAACCCGATCGAACATCTCTGGAGAGACCTGAAAAAAGCTGTGCAGCGATGCTCCCCATCCTACCTGACAGAGCTTGAGAGGATCTGCAGAGAAGAATGGGAGAAATTCCCCAAATACAGGTGTGCCAAGCTTGTAGCGTCATACCCAAGAAGACTCAAGGCTGTAATCACTGCCAAAGATGCTTCAACAAAGTACTGAGTAAAGGGTCTGAATACTTAATAAAGTACTGAGTAAAGGGTCTGAATACTTAATAAAGTACTGAGTAAAGGGTCTGAATACTTTCCGAATACTTTAATCTTTATGTATAGACTCATCTCGTTTACACTTACAATCTGTTTTATCAGTGATGAAAATAAAGTACATTCTCAAAACACACATGCTTTGATTGTTACAGTAGCAGGCCTACACTCTTAGAAGTAAAGGTGCTATCTAGAACCTAAAAGGGTTCTTCATCTGTCCCCACAAGATAACCTTTTGAAGAACCCTTTTTGGTTCCAGGCAGAACCTTTTTGAGTTCCATGTAGAACACTTTACACAGAGGGTTCTACATGGAACCCAAAATAGTTCTGTCTCTTCAAAGGGTTCTCCCTCTTATGGGGACAGCCGAAGAACCCTGTATACCTGTACGTGTGGAGGGGCAGTGGTGCAGATTCACAGATGTTGGAACCCCCTTCATATAGCTATTCTGTGCTTCACAACAGAACAGTCCACTTTCACTGATAATACTGCAGAACCAGAGACTGAGATCTAGACTCCATCGGGACCTTCTTGCACCCACTGACTCTGTACCAGGTGTAGTTCTTCACTGCTGGGTTGGCATTGCTACTGCAGGTCAGAGTCACAGAGCTGCCCTCCACCACTGAACCAGAAGGACTGACCGACACGGAGGTGTTCTTGGGAGGATCTGTAAAAAGTTAGAGACAATGTTTGAAAAAAGTTAATTCAGCGGGTGCCACCATTGCACCCTAACACCATGGCTACATCGGCCCTGTGCAAGCGTTAAAATACTAAATCCAACTGTGAACCAACTATATTAATTTGGGGACAGGTCGAAACACACATGAAACATTCAGGGACATTTAGCTAGTCTTACAAAAGGGTTCTTCGGCTGTCACCATAGGAGAACCAAATGGAACCAAATGGATTCTACCTGCAACCAAAAGTGTTCTTCAAAGGGTTCTAATATGGGGACAGCCTAGGAACCCTTTAAGGTTCTAGATAGCACCTTTTTTCTAAGATTGTAGATAGTCGTTGCTAGCAGTTTGTCCTGGGAGATGAACGTTGGGTTATTTTGAAATAACACTAACCTCCTTTTCTTAACCTGCCAGATTCATTCTTCTAACCTGTTGCGTAAAAGAATAGCCACTTTTGCAGACCTGGCCTAAGAACAGCGTGTGTTCTGACAAACGCAATACTCCCAACTTCTATTCTAGTATTTGTCATGGCAGACGCTTGTCGATGCGTGAGCAGCGTGGATGATTGAATAACAACGTGGCTGATGTAGTAAAAAATTAAACATTCCATTTTGAGAACTGAATGCTTGGTCAGTGTTTTTATTGACTCTGAACAACTCTTTTGACAGATGAAAAATATACATATATTAAATATAGACATACTGTACATGTACAGGTTACTGCCAAAATAATGGAAACACTTGAGTTAATAAGGGATAACCCCAGCTAAAGAGGATAACAATACTCCCATCCACAGGGTACGAGGGGTCACAGTCACCAGATCTCAAGCCAATTGAACACTTATGAGAGATTCTGGAGCGGCGCCTGAGACAGCATTCTTCCAACACCATCAACAAAACACAAAATGCTAGAATTTCTTGTGGAAGAATGGTGTCACATTCACCCAATAACATTCCAGAAACTTGTAGAATCCATGCCAAGGTGCATTGAAGCTGTTGTTGCCCAACACTCTATTAAGACACACTATGCTGGTGTTTCCTTTACTTGGGCAGTTCCCTGTGTATTTTAATGGAAGCTGTAGTTCTTAAATACATTAATCTGGCCACAAGAGGGAGCTCAAACACAGCTGCTAGAGAGACACCAACCAGCACATCCTGATTAAAGACCGATTCAAAAAGTATATCATGGTTGGCAGTGACTCTACGATGTCCAATGGTTGTCCAGCTTGCACGTCCACGTCTTTATATCCCATGGCCTTGTCCCTTCTCCATCCTCTAAACGTATCTTGTTCAACACAGAACCTGTAACAGTCTGTTCCACGCCATCAAAGCTCAGAAGAAACTATCCAGAATCAGGAAGAGCTTTCCTGAACATACGCTCTGCTCATCACTCCTCACCTCCACCACTCATATGAGGTCAAGTTCAGGCATCAAAATGGCTGCCTAGGTGGGTCCTAGACACATTGGAGGTTGAAGATTGCAGTTTTCCCCACATAATGTAAACTGCTGAACCTGTTAGACAGGTCAGCCAGGTGAATGGAGGTTCAGCCCCAGGGGTAGGTCAGACAGGTGAATGGAGGTTCAGCCCCAGGGGTAGGTCAGACAGGGACAGGAAGGGGGGCAAGTGTAAAGTCAACGTCAGTAGCGGCTGTGCTCGTCTGTTGCTGTGACGATGACATCCATCCAGATCCTCATGGCCTCGGCGCTGGGCGCCACCAGGAAGAAGAGACGCTCGTACGTCTTCACACAGAACGTAAGGTTGGGCCGCGGAGACTGACAGAGAGAGACACAGAGAGAGAGAGAGAGAGAGAGAGAGAGAGAGAGAGACACAGAGAGAGAGAGAGAGAGAGAGAGACACAGAGAGAGAGAGAGAGAGAGAGAGAGAGAGAGAGAGACACAGAGAGACACAGAGAGAGAGAGAGAGAGTGTGAGTGAGTGAGTGAGTGAGTGAGTGAGTGAGTGAGTGAGTGAGTGAGTGAGTGAGTGAGTGAGGGAGTGAGTGAGGGAGTGAGTGAGTGAGTGAGGAATGGTGAAAAAGCGATAATTCTTGGGATTTGGTTTAAGCATTGAATGAATGAATGAATGAATGAATGAATGAATGAATGATCTCTTTAACAGTTGTTGTGATATCATGAACACATTGTTCCTTCTCTATGGTGATAAGACACTGTATATGAGAACTCACTGACGTGGCTGTGCGCAGGTGGTCATAGTAGACTTCCTCTACAGCCTGGAAGTAGATCACTCCCTTCAGCTTCCTCTCATCACAGTCTGAAAGTTAACAGTCAATTATATAGAGAACCAGAGAAAGATAGAGAGACAGACAAACACATAGACATTTAGCAGGGCTGTGATTCTGTCAGCCGGTTATTGTCATGCAAAAGACTGTTTTATGGTAATTGACCGTTAATTAACATAAACAAGTTTATCATCTCCAGACCTTTGGAACGTCTACATTATAAAAAAGTCTAATAAATATTTAATATACACCTTCACAATAAATCCATTATTTATTTTAGGCAGGTCTAAAGAAACATTATGATGTGGAGAAAATGTATTTCAGAAGAACAGAATATGAGATGGCCTACTGTATGTCATCTGGCTATGCTCATAGGACAGGGGCTGGTTTTCTATTATACCTGATAATTAATTGCACACACCTGATGTTCCAGGTCTAAATTAGTCCCTGATTAAAGGGGAAAAATGCAGTGGAACTGGCTTCCAGGTCCAGAGTTGAGTTGGAGGGTTAAAGGCTGTTGTTCCTTTAGCTGACAGAATATGCTTCTAGGTCCCATTCCATAATTTTATAGCAAGAAGAATATCATTAAAAATATCTGAATAAAATCTAAATGATATTTGTCACATTCCGGAGCGATGATGATGGTGATGTTGAGAGTAAAAGTAATCATTTGAAACAGGTCCTACACGCTAGATTTACAGTTTTTTCTGGCAACTTTAGTTGTGAATGATACAAACCTCAGAATGTCTAAGAAATCAAAACATATATGGGCTGCATGCCAGGCGTGCAACTATCACTGGGGACATGGATAGTAACATGTTTTCGCAAAGAAACGTATTTCATTAAACTGTTGACAGCCCGTCTGCGCTGGAGAGAGGAGATGGAAACGCATGGTGGTGCGATATTCTGTATAGCTAAAGGTAATGTGTCACCCAATTAATTATGAACATTTACAAAATTCCATATTACCAGGCTATTCAAAATCGCCCTGCACAATTAGTGAACCAACAGCATAGCCTAGGGCTATACACTCTCTCCCAGACTCGTGGATAGACATTTTGTAGCGTAGCAGAAGGTAACCAGTCCATCCAGTATGCTTACTAATACAATCCACACTCAAATGCGATTACTCAAATTGGTTTAATTTTGGCTCAACCAATTATGTACCAAAGACATCTTAAATCAGTTTGTTTAATGTTTTTCTGCCATGCATAATATGCGGTAAGTATTGTATAACTGGTGTAAGTATTGTATAACTGGTGTAAGTATTGTATAACTGGTGTAAGTATTGTATAACTGGTGTAAGTATTGTATAACTGGTGTAAGTATTGTATAACTGCACAATCAGAATTTGTATTGCGTATTTTTTTCAGGCCTGGGCTCATTAGCCTATGTGTATGCATAAGCTATAATATACCTATGGGTGTTTTTAATGAATCATCACCTTAGAAAGCTGTTCATTTCGTTGTGTTAGGCTTTGAAACGACATCTATAATGACCATGTTTTACACTCAGTTTAACCTGCTGTTGAACTTGTTTCTTCAAATTGATCATCACAGTGAAGTGAGTTTTAAAAGCAGATACTGTTTTGATGACTGCCTGTGTGGCGGTAATAGTCACCGCATTTAGGCTTACACACACACACACACACTCTCTCTCTCTCTCTCTCTCTCTCTCTTATTCCCCTACCTGTGTAGTAGGCTAGCCGCCTGTGGTCCATATCGAAGAGGAACCACCTCTTCCTCCAGGTCTTGACCCGTCCCCCTTGCTTGGTCAAGAAGCCGGCACAGCAGCGCGGGGACATACGCAGGCCCATGCACCCCGCCACCCCGTGACCCAGCGACTCCACGTGGGCCCGCAAGTCAAAGTTGGCAGAGAGGAAGAGAGGTAGGGAGCGCTGAGAAAAAGGATGGATATAATGTGGAATATGCTAAATGATGTTACAAGGTAAGTGAGGAGACAGACAGAAACAAAGACAGATGGAGAGAGCAATAAGAAGGGAGAAAGAAGAGGGTCGAGTCAGGATGTATAGCACTATAGAGAACAGAGGCAGACAGACAGACAGACAGACAGACAGACAGACAGACAGACAGACAGACAGACAGACAGACAGACAGACAGACAGAGCAGACAATACAGACAGCCATTCAGAGTTGACAGACACAGACAGACAGAAAGACAGAGCAGCCAGACAGACAGCCAGCCAGACAGACGTACCTCAGGGGAGCTGAGGACTGGACTGGTGATTTTGGGCTGCTCCTCTGGGTCAGGGTCTGTCCTGGTCTGGGACTCCGGTTCTGCTTCTCCTCTGCCCTCCAGCTCTCTCTGCCTCTTCTCCTCCACCACCACCTGCCTCCTTTCCTCCTGGATCAACACACAGGATAATCTCAATGATACTATCTGTGCTTCCTTGCATCCTATCTCCTTGCGTCCTTATCAATCATATTGGAGGAGAAGGTGCCTGTCTCCCTTCAAAGACCTTCTTCAAATAGTTTAGTTTTATTGACAACAGGTGATGAAGATGAAGTGCAATAACTGGGGCATATACACTCCTCTACGTATTCAATTGGACAGGGATTTGTCTCTATACTCCAGAATTTTGGATTTGAGGTGACTGTACAGAAGGCTTTTTATTTGAGGGTATTTTCATACGTATATGTTTTACCGTTTAGAAGTGAAAGCACTTGCATCTATCTCCCAGTTTGAAGGTGGCATAACTATTTGGACACATTCACTTAAAAGGTTAGCATGTTTTGGGCGTCTTCTCATTCACCATTATTCCCGATTCATTCAGGACTATCTGTAACCATGGTAACATCCATATTAATGTAGACGTGTTCAGAAAAATATTATATTCTTATTTACATTAAAAGTGACTCCAAAGTGACTCAATACATTATTTACCATTCATTTCTATTGGACAGAACATAAACACAGCCAAAACAAACACACAAATACATCCAACTAGTTTGTAGAGTCACCAGCTTGATGTAGTCATTGCATGCTGGGAATATGAGACCAAATTCTAAACTTTTGACTACATTTAATACACAATATGTGAATTTGTCCAATTACTTATAACACCTTTAACATTGGGGCACAAGACACAAAGTGTATTCATTTCTAAACGGTCAAACAGATATGTATGAAAATACCTTAAAATAAAAGGTGAAATTCTGCACCGACGCCTCATATAAAAAGAGTTTTAGCTTCACTGTCCAAATAAATACATAGCGGAGTGTATTTCCTTGGTGTTGATGACATAGAAAAATAACAAAACTGAACTATGAAGTATTCTTCCATTTCACTGGTGGTCATTTTCACTTCTGGTGGTTATGTTCATTCTCTATGGTGAATCAGTCAGTGGTCACACAACAGGGTTGTGTTCATTAAGCAGCAAACAGAAAAAAACTGACTGAAACAGGGAGGGACTACCTGAATTAACCGTCCAATAATAAACAATCTTTTTTTCAACGTTTTGTTACGGTGTGTCGTAATGAATATGTCCCAGCATGTCTGAAGTGATTAGGGATGTTAGTGGTGGTGTCTCACCCTCTCTTTGAGAAGCCTCTCTCGCTCCACCTTGGCCTCCCTCAGTCTCCTCTCTATCTCCACCAGGTTTAACAATCCCAGACTGGGGCTGGAGAGAAAAATAAATACATACATGCCAGCAGAGTCCAGCTCTCACATTACTGTCGTCAGAGACGCAGACACAGACTGAGAGCAGCATTTATCTTTCACTCACACACAGGTCCACCTAGCCAACTCACCTGACCAGTCTATCACACGCCACCTCTGTCACCCAATCAATCTGCCACAGACAACTCATCTCTTCCCTCTTCTCCTGACAGCCAATCAGATACCTCCTCTTATTCACTTCCTTTAACTTTGTGACTTAAGACGTTTTACCCCTCTACTGACCTGGCAGCACGGGAGTTACTAGCACTGTTACAGGGGGCGAGGAGACCACTGCCATTGCTGGGCCCAGGTCTGTGCCCGTTGCTGTGCCCGTTGCTGTGGGAGGGGAGGGGGGAAGTGAAGCGCTCTGGGCTCGGACTGTCAGGTACCATTCTCACCAGGCCTGTGAAATTGAGAGAGAGATAGAGAGAGAGAGCACGAGACAGAGAGGAAGGGACACAAAAACAGCACACATAGCACTTATTATATTATATAAGAGACAGGGCAAGGAGAGCACAAGATAGGATGAGAGAATGGAGAGAGCAGAGAAGAGAAAATAGAGAGAGAGAATGGATGACAGCGCACACACACACACACACACACACACAGCTATATCCTGATCATGGCATGGTAATAATACAGCTACATCTGCTACTGACACGCCTTTAAACTAACTGAAAAGGCAGAGAGAGAGAGAAAGAGATGAGAAACAGAGAGTTGACATACAGAGAGAGAGAGACAGAGAGACAGAGAGAGACAGAGAGACAGAGAGACAGAGAGACAGAGAGACAGAGAGAGACAGAGAGACAGAGAGACAGAGAGAGACAGAGAGAGACAGAGAGAGACAGAGAGAGACAGAGAGAGACAGAGAGAGACAGAGAGACAGAGAGACAGAGAGACAGAGAGACAGAGAGACAGAGAGACAGACAGACAGACAGACAGACAGACAGACAAACAGAGACAGACAGACCAAAGAGAAAGAGAAAGCAAATATTCTTCCATGTAAAAATGCTCTGAGGTAAAGCAAATGAAAAACACAACGGAATTCATAATTAAACACTAATCATAGCTCACCTTGCGCAGAGACCGGCCTATCGGCGAGCTTGTTGTTGCGGTGCGAGCTCCGTCTCCGGGGCAAAATCGTGGATTCTTTAGCTTCTTCCTGAAGTTAGGGAATAACACTGTGAGTTTGCGTTTCTGTACATTACTGGGAGAAAAACAACAAGTGAATCAAATCAGTGTCTATGTATGTGTCACATACAACTGGCTAACATGATCCTTGTCAATGATAACGGCCCGGCAACATACCTGAGGTGATTTGTGAATGGTCAGCGGCGAGAGTGACATCATGCAAGGGACCGAGCTGGGGATGTTGGACCAATCAGCGAGTGGCTTCTTCACTTTTAAGACCTGATATGAGATGAGAATGTGACCATTATGTAACAGGTTATGGAAGAGGGGAGTGAAAAAGAGACAGGTGAATGTTGTTGTGATAATGACCTAGACATGTCAGTTAGGTTGACAGAGAGGAAGTCATAAGACCCGGACCACACGACACACTAACACAGTTGTGTCAACATTTAGCCATAACACATAATTAAATGACATAGTGGGAGTGTAACCAGCAGTAAAATACATTCTGCACCTCATTGAGAATGGAAAACTCATGCCAGCTCTCAGGAGCCACCCTTAAGAGTTAAACATTATCTCCCTCTCACTATATCTCTCCCTCCCTCCCTCCCTCCCTCCCTCCCTCCCTCCCTCCCTCCCTCCCTCCCTCCCTCCCCTTCTCCCTGACTCACAGACACAAGAGCAATTCAGAAGCAGCATGCATTCTCTGTTAAGCCGTATCAGTCTTTCTCTCTGTCTCTCTCTTAGTATCTCTCTCTCTCATGTCTGGATGAGCAATGAAATCAATTTCTCTCTGCCAAAGAAAGTTCCATCTCTTCTCATTAGTCGCTACTGCCCATATGACTACCCTAGCATGTCATACAAAGTCATATTACATTCACACACAGTCATACAGAAACACACTATCTGCCACTCCCTTGTGCACTCCCTCGCTCCCTTGTGCACTCCCTCGCCTCCTCTGATTAACCCAATCTAAAGACACTTGAAGCATGTAGATTTGATTTGTGGTGTCTCTCAGCTTACCGGTATTGTTGCAACGCTTTTAAGTTCTCTCAGTTTATCTTCTCTCATTCCCTCTCTCTCCCTCACAGTCACCCTCCCCTGTTCTGCTTTTCTCCTCCCTGTTTCTTCCGTCCGTCCGTCCGTCTCTTCAGTCATACCTCTCTCTCTCCCTCTCTCTCTACGCTCAGTTGTGCTCTTTCCCAGTCTCCACCCCCTTTTAAACTTGCCCTGTCATAATTTGAATCAAAGGCATGTCATTGGTTCAACAGGGAGTTGACAAATCACACTCTGGCGCTTCAGACAACCATTATGAATATTGAATAAAAACACTGACATCAATGGACATTCTCATTTAGCTTCCAAGCACTTCAGACACTTCATTAAATGTTGAGTTAAATCACTTGAGCCACCAGGAATGTAACAGACATAGTCATAATGATTTCCCTGATAGAGTATGTCAAAATGTTGTTGTTTTTTTAGTTAAAGTTACAACATTTGCTAATGATAAGTCTCTGTTCCCTTCTTACCCTTTGATTGGTCTGGAGCAATTCTCTCCTCTCCTTCCTTAAGGAGTTCATCTCTCTCTCCATCTCCTTCAACTGCTTCTCAAGCTGCTGGACTCGCTCCTGATTAAATCAATGAAAATGTCAGCCACTTAATATTAAACATTGCATCATTCTGTCTCCTGTAATTAATGTACTGTATGTTCAATGGTATGTTAGACAGATGTTGTTGTTATTATAGAGTTGTGTTTTAAATATGCACAGTATCTCATCACGTCTCATGTCTTATGTCAGAGCCTGTGGTGTATTAATTTGATACGAAACAGTTTGAAGGAATGAGAAAACATTTTCTGTTTTCTGTTGGAAAAGGTTTTGCTACAGTGTGCCTTAATGAACACTACACTGAATGGTGGTGTAAGGAGAGACTACCCCAGGGAAACCTGAATGGTGGTGTAAGGAGAGACTACCCCAGGGAAACCTGAATGGTGGTGTAAGGAGAGACTACCCCAGGGAAACCTGAATGGTGGTGTAAGGAGAGACTACCCCAGGGAAACCTGAATGGTGGTGTAAGGAGAGACTACTCCAGGGAAACCTGAATGGTGGTGTAAGGAGAGACTACTCCAGGGAAACCTGAATGGCGGTGTAAGGAGAGACTACTCCAGGGAAACCTGAATGGCGGTGTAAGGAGAGACTACCCCAGGGAAACCTGAATGGCGGTTAATCCGGCATTACTCAGTAAAGTGTAAACAGTGACTTATCACATGAACTAGTAGAACCAGCTTGGAGCTGTGAGATTCTCTGAAATGTCGTCTTCTTATTTGTCGACCCCGTCTTACCTGCGCTGAGTTGACAGCTTGCTTTTGGCATGAGATCTCCTTCTCCTGATCCTCCTCATTCCCTTTCTCCTTATCTTCCATCTTTCCTTTGCTTTCCTCCTCCTCTATTCCAGCCTCGCTCTCCAGGACACGGAATTCCCAGTCCTCAAACACCCGGCTGGCTGCATCCACCATCTCTTTCTCCTAGAGGAGAGAGAAAGGGAGGAAGGGAAAGAGAGGTGAACAGAGAAAGAGAAAGATGAGAGATGGAGGGAAAAAGAGAGCGTGATAGAGGGATGCAGAGAGAGAGAGTGATGAAAGATAGATATAGAAGGAGAGGAACAGACAGATTAGTACAGAAAGAGCCTGTGGCTCAGAACACTAAAACAAAAACAACTGATCCATTCAAGATTATTATTTAAACACAGGCCATAAACCAAGTCCTCGGTCTCTATCTTGTGTCTCCAAGGCCATCCGATTCTCTATATAGTCAACTATTTTTGACCAGGGCCCATTGGGTGTGGGGAATGGAATGATTTATGTTATTTTTATATTATATTTTGCACTATATACGGCATAGGGTGCCATATGGGACACATCCTCTGTCATCTGAACGACACACCATGCGAGTGTCACTGCCACTATGCACAATGAACCCTCTGTCTGCCTGCCTGTCTGTCTCAGACACCTCTCTGACACTTTGACATATCAGGTAGAAGAGGTGCTACAAAGATAACTAGTACTGCCGACAAGAAAGAACATACAGTAACTTAATACAAAGAGCACGGAACTATGTCTTTGTGGCCCTGAGACAAGCTTAGCTAGCTATCATGTCCCAAGGTAAGCTTAGCTAGCTATCATGTCCCAAGGTAAGCTTAGCTAGCTATCATGTCCCAAGGTAAGCTTAGCTAGCTATCATGTCCCAAGGTAAGCTTAGCTAGCTATCATGTCCCAAGGCAAGCTTAGCTAGCTATCATGTCCCAAGGCAAGCTTAGCTAGCTATCATGTCCCAAGGCAAGCTTAGCTAGCTATCATGTCCCAAGGCAAGCTTAGCTAGCTATCATGTCCCAAGGTAAGCTTAGCTAGCTATCATGTCCCAAGGCAAGCTTAGCTAGCTATCATGTCCCAAGGTAAGCTTAGCTAGCTATCATGTCCCAAGGTAAGCTTAGCTAGCTATCATGTCCCAAGGCAAGCTTAGCTAGCTATCATGTCCCAAGGTAAGCTTAGCTAGCTATCATGTCCCAAGGCAAGCTTAGCTAGCTATCATGTCCCAAGGTAAGCTTAGCTAGCTATCATGTCCCAAGGCAAGCTTAGCTAGCTATCATGTCCCAAGGCAAGCTTAGCTAGCTGTCATGTCCCAAGGCAAGCTTCGCTAGCTATCATGTCCCAAGGCAAGCTTAGCTAGCTATGATGTCCCAAGGCAAGCTTCGCTAGCTATCATGTCCCAAGGCAAGCTTCGCTAGCTATCATGTCCCAAGGCAAACTTAGCTAGCTATCATGTCCCAAGGCAAACTTAGCTAGCTATCATGTCCCAAGGCAAGCTTAGCTAGCTATGATGTCCCAAGGCAAGCTTAGCTAGCTATCATGTCCCAAGGCAAGCTTAGCTAGCTATGATGTCCCAAGGCAAGCTTCGCTAGCTATCATGTCCCAAGGCAAGCTTAGCTAGCTATCATGTCCCAAGGCAAGCTTAGCTAGCTATCATGTCCCAAGGCAGTACGTTGTGAATGTAGCTAGGTTTCTGTTCTATGGCTCTGTTGCTTGTTGTACTGCATCTTCTTCTTCATGTCTTTATGCACTCTTTCCTCTTCCTTCCCCTTGTGTTGTCCTGCAGCATCCACGCTGTACCAGCACCTGAATTCAACTGTATATGAGGCTAGATGAAAAGCTAGCTCTCCACTCCACAAAGTTGACTTCACTTCAGGTCTCAGGGTAGGTGATGCCACTACCTGTGAACTACCCCCACTACATCTACAGACAAACAGGCAGTGCACTCTCTTTTACATGCAGTCCAGTGGCAAGGCATAATATCAGTGAGCTGGGTACTATTCATAAGGTACCAAACGGAAGAAAACGGACTGAAACAGGTAGGGACAACCTGGTCTTAAGAAGCGCTCATTTTCTTTTTGGTTTGCAAAATGTTTTAAAAACATTGCATGCCTTAATGAATACCACCCTTGTCAGTGGACTGTTCATGGATCAGTAAATCACCTGTTGTACTTGGATCAGTAGCTGCTCTCTCTGGCCCTCTGGCTGACTGAGGATCAGTGTCTCTTTCTCCTCTAACCTACTCCTGAGCTCTTCAACCCGGGCCCTCTCCGCCTCCAGACTGTCTCGCTCCTACAGAGAGAGAGAAAGGAGGAGGAGGGATAAGACAGGGAACATGCCTTTCTATAAAGATCCATCCGTTTGTTTATTTAATTTAACTAGACAAGTCAGTTAAGAACAAAGTACAATGACGGCCTACTTGTAAAGCCCCCCCGGCCAAACCCTCCCCTAACCCCGACGATGCTGGGCCAATTGGGACTCCCGATCACGGCCGGTTGTGATACAGCCAGGGATCGAACCCGGATCTGTAGTGACGCCATAGACTGCTGGCTCCACTCGGGTCATTCCACTATTGCATCACTTAGGCCTATAGTGTAAAGTGTGACATGAAGTGACTCAGTATCTACCTCACTACTATACTCATGTTCAGGCCATATCACTCTCGAGTCCCGAACATGAGATTCAAACATACAGCCTGAAGACAGGATGCTTTGGATAGTAGAGAATGGAGCTGTGTCTGTGTACCGCTAACCGTCGTTCTCTCTGTCTGCCTGGCTCCATATCAATATGCTCTTGTGTGTACAGTGCTACTGACCTGTCTGTCCGTCTGTCTGTGTGTCTCCTTGTGCCTGCCCTCCTCCTCCTGCAGTGTCTGTAGATACAGCATGTGTCTGTGCAGCTCCTTCCTCTCCTCCTGCAGCTCCCCCTCTAACAGGGCTATCTCCAGCTGTAGCTGGAGTGGCAGACGAGAGAGAGAGAGAGAAAATGTTAGTCCCACAATGAAGAATGCAGAATGTGCCTTTGAAGACTTGGTTTGTTGTGAACAGCTTCATAATCAGTTTATCATCAGATACATTTACGGAACAAGCCATCACGCTTCATTAAATGGTTTGATATGAGACACAATCAGGCCCTTCAGGGTTTAACTTGGTTCATTCATTAGTCCATCAGTCTCGCCTCTATCTTTAGCTCCACCCTCTGCTGGTCGTTCTCTGTGATTCGCTGTTGCAGCATGGAGGGCAACGGTAGGATCCTCGCTGACCCCGCCTCCAAACATTTGGCTGGAGACTGAGAGGTAGAGAAGAAACATAGATGATCTAAAAGAGACTATTCAACCTGGATCTAAAAGAGACTATTCAACCTGGATCTAAAAGAGACTATTCAACCTGGATCTAAAAGAGACTATTCAACCAGGATCGAAAAGTCATTGTATTGGCTCAGTTTAAAAGAGACTATTCAACCTGGATCTAAAAGAGACTATACAACCAGGATCGGAAAGAGACTATTCAACCTGGATCTAAAAGTCATTCTATTGTCTCAGTTTAAAAGAGACTATTCAACCTGGATCTAAAAGAGACTATTCAACCAGGATCTAAAAGTCATTCTATTGGCTCAGTTTAAAAGAGACTATTCAACCTGGATCTAAAGTCCATTCTATTGGCTCAGTTTAAAAGAGACTATTCAATCTGGATCTAAAAGTCATTCCGATGGCTCAGTTTAAAAGAGACTATTCAATCTGGATCTAAAAGTCATTCCGATGGCTCAGTTTAAAAGAGACTATTCAATCTGGATCTAAAAGTCATTCCGATTGCTCAGTTTAAAAGAGACTATTCAACCTGGATCTAAAAGTCATTCTGATGGCTCAGTTTAAAAGAGACTTTTCAATCTGGATCTAAAAGTCATTCCGATGGCTCAGTTTAAAAGAGACTATTCAATCTGGATCTAAATGTCATTCCGATGGCTCAGTTGGTTAGAGTGTGATTACTGTGGCACCAAAGATATAGGTTCAATTCTAGCGTTGGACACATACACTGTATATGTTGAGTCGCTTTGGATAGCAGCGTCTGACCCTGACCACATTACCAGTATAAACAACCAACCACCTGACGCCAGTTAAAGTGAGACCCACTCCATCTTACCCTCTCACTCTCTGTGCTGCTGCTCTCTGTGTCTGACTCCGCCCCTGAAGAGGCGGGGCTTTGGCCTCCAGCCAATCGGGTGACCCACGGCGGCCGCATGCCATGCTCCCATCGGCTCCTCGGGGTGTCCATATTGTGAAGGGGCATTTCTGTAGGATGGAAGGAAAGGGGAGGTTTGATGATGAGAGGTACTGTATAGGGGGGCTTCGATAACATGATTTGACTGAATAGGGTTAGTGCTATCCGGAACCCTTGGGACATCCCTACAGTAAACCCTAACTTGATCAGTACCCTTACTCTAACCTTAACCATGACATAACCATAACCTTAACCCATTTTAAATGTCAACTTCAAATGGGGTAACGTTAGAGTTGGGACGTCCCAAGGATCCCGGGACCCTGAATATAGTGGTAATTGAATACACTGCATGGTATATTGCACATTTGATATACTAAAAGCAATGAAAAAAGATACAACTGACAGGATACTAATATGCATTCCTGAGTGAATGACTACGTAAGTTAAGTCCAAGAATTACTTACAATATTGCACGTGATATGATATAACAAATGTACATGAATATGTATATACAAGAAAATAAGTCCTGAGTGAATGAGTGATTACGGGCCAGAGTTACTCACGGATTTATGCATAATTGTTAAACTAGGTCCTAACACCCCAACAGTTCCAGGTCTATGTTCCCCGGTGAGGCATTAAATAGTCTAATAGACGCCGGCAGGAAGGACCTCCTGCAGTCAATTGGGCCTGGGTTCTCCTGAAGTCCACCACCATCTCCTTTGTTTTGCTGATGTTGAGCTGAAGGTGGTTCTGCTCACACCACAACACAAAGTCACTGATTGTGCTCCTGTACTCCTCCTCCTGCCCACCCCTGATGCACCCTACAATTGCAGAGTCATCCGAGAACTTCTGTAGGTGGCATGTTTCAGAGTTATATCTGAAGTCTGAGGTGAACAGGAAGGGGGACAGGACCGTTCCCTGGGGGGCCCCTGTGTTGCTCACTGCCCGTTCTGACACACAGCTCTGTAGTCGCACAAATTGTGGCCTACCGGTCAGGTAGTCCGTAACCCAGGAGACTAAGGGTGCTTCCACTTTCATCCTCTTCATCTTCTCATCCAGTAGCAGGGGCTGAACGGTGTTGAAGGCACTGGAGAAGTCAAAAAATATAACCCTGACAGTGCAACCTGCGTTGTCCAGGTGAGAGTAGGCCTTCTGCAGAAGGTAGATGATTGCATCATCTCTCTACTATTATTCTGACATTTCACATTCTTAAAATAAAGTGGTGATCCTAACTCACCTAAGACAGGGAATTTTTACTAGGATTAAATGTCAGGAATTGTGAAAAACTGAGTTTAAATGTATTTGGCTAAGGTGTATGTAAACTTCTGACTTCAGCTGTAGATATTAAATGTGATGGACGCCATATGGAGGTCATGCTTTGGCAAGAGGGCAACAGTAGAGTGAAGGCTGGTGAGGAGAGAGCTTTGTTTAAACTAAGACTGACTCACATCCATATTACCCAAAAGGACGTTTGCATTATCCAGTTGAGATACACTATCAACCGTAAGAGAGACTGCAGCGTTGGAGAGAGAGTCATACAGGAGTAAAGTCCATTATTTCATGTCAACACAGATGTTATTCAAAAGCAACAAACAAAGGCTAAACAAACACACTAGGGTTGAGTCTGTAATGCACCCTATTGGCTACTTTAGACCAGGGAGGGAGGGAGGGAGGGAGGGAGGGAGGGAACAAAGAGACTAACTTAAAAGGATAGAAAAGGAAGTGAGTATCAAGGGACAGATTAAAGGGTAAAGGGTAAAGGTATGAGAGAGAGGAAGAGGAAGCTGGTGTTATAATGTGCTGCTAATAGGTCTTGATTGCAGAGGAGT